>JAQJVL010000109.1:724482-805963 GCA_035578905.1 Stictocephala bisonia
AGGGGAGTACGAACTTAAGAACTTTGGCCATGTGAAGCCGACGGACAACAACATTACCAATGTTACTTTTGAGATTTTTACATATGTTTTGTAATTTTGTCTCTGTTGAGTGAGTGTTGTCGTTATTTGTAGACATATTTTTTTTACAATGGACCATCTTCAGTGTGGCTTCATTTTCTCTGCAACTGATTATAAACATAATGACAATTTATGAGAATAATTTTCAACATTCCTTGAAGATACAAAGAGACCATCTTCAGTTTTTTAGTCTTGAAGATGCTGAACAAGACATTCTCAAATATAAAAATGATTGAAAATATGCATTAAAACAAAATTATAAATTGATTTCTGTGAAAAATAACTAAAACCAATAATAAATACAGCACATTTTGAATAATATTTAGGAACAGAATAAAATACTACGCAAACAGTAACATATAGTCTGTGAGACAACAAAGCTTTCACCATAACTACAAATTAGGAAAAAAGCTGGAATGCTAATCAATCTAATAGACCTCGAGTAGTATGAGAAAGCTATTGGATAGGAGTTCAGATTTATTTAAGTGGTTCTTGCCCTCCTGATATATGTTTCTGAACGGAGCGAAATTTGAGAGACTATACGTAATTGTTTATGGGTTTATAATATAAACAAATATAAAATTCAAGCAACAAAAGTGAAAATATTTCAAGGCATTTGGCTCCTAATCAATTCACCAAAGTAGAAAATAAAGAGTTCTCTTATTTGTGTACTCTCGAAGGACTTATCTATAGGACTTTCTTGTTTTATTTACTTTTAGCGGACGAGAGTTGAAATGTATACCACATAAGTTCCTTTAAAAATACTACCCAATGAAATTAAATTACAGTTTAATTAATATTTTGACTGATTTTATAGTTTCTATTGTTCTAGTTTAGTACTTTGGTAGTAAGACGGTGATTGTCAAAAAATGTTATATATGGTTTCCTAATGAAAGTTACAAATGTGGTTGAGTGAATGTAGTTTTTGTTTCAAAAAGCTAGTCTGTTCTAGACAGCCCTCATCACCTATAATTGCTCCCTACATTTCTTTGTTCTGTACACTACAACAACTCCTGTATTTCCGGGCTAGAAATGATGCGGAAGATAGGATGAAATCACTTAAAGATACCTCACCTTACCTCTTAACTCTGTAGCCACTCAAACCGTAAAAAGTTTTTGGTCTTGCCAACAACTTGTCTCTACCTCCGCCGGTTTTGGATGATGTATTCATTAGCTCACAATTGCCGGCGTGGTGGCTCAGTGGCTAAGGCTTTGGACTGCGGACGGCAAGGTCCAAGGTTCGAATCCCCACTGAGCCAACGGTCGGTACTTCACTCGTTGAATAAAGTTGACACACAGGCCTGTAGGCCTATGTCAACTAGCAAGTGAAGTAAAAAAAAAAAAAAAACATCCCCTCATGTCCATCCACACCTGGTCTGCCCATCTTAATCTAGGTCTCCCTGGGTGCGGCCTTCTACCTGTTGGTTTTCCAGACTCTTTTATTTTCAACAGAGAATTTTTTCCTCCATCATTTTCTCTCTCCTATTCATGACCAGCCTAGGAGTTTGGCCTATCTAAGTCTTTCTGGCCTTTACCTCCCCCCCCCCTCCTACAGTATGTCTGTCTCTGTAAAGAGTTCTCTCAGATCCTTGTTTCTCCTGATTCCCCAATGATCCTTCTTTCACTGGTCATAAACATTTCGTAGTATTTTATTTTCAAAGATAATTATATAGATAATGAACGTCTTTTATTAAGACAAATTAGTAAATAAATTATGTTCTTGATTGAATCAACAACTATATAAAATGTTCTTTCTCTTCAATGGAGGTAATTGAAATATATAAACAGCCTAAAATTAGTGATGATTGTTTCCTGGCTGACTCATAATTTTAGTTTAGCATAATTCAAAAGAATAGGTTTTTACTTTTACTCATAATTTTGATTTATATGTCCTAGTTATTTACACTAGTTTGACTGGTTTATTGTGAACCTTCCTACATCAGCTTCTCATGTATTGTATTATTATTTACTATATACAAATTAGTGAAATAATTTTTGAATCAATTTAAAAGCACTTTCATCGTATTATATCAATGACTAGTAAAACACCTAAAAACAAATCTATGTGGTTTTTTGACAGTGTGGACAGTCAGATAAGATGAATGTTCTGTCATAAATTATGACGAACATGTAGAATAGATTTGGTTGAAAATGGATTATATAAATTTGGCTCAAATAGTTCAATATTGGTCTTCCTCTGTGCCAAAAATATCCAAGTATATACTTTCGAAATTTAAATTATTACAAAAAAAAATCTGACACATTTTTTTTTAAATTGGAGTTACGATAGCTGAGAATGTTAAATCTTGTGATCAAATGTCATAGTGAATACCAAGTCTTTCATAAGTTAACAAAGAGTTATTATTTTATTATAAATACAGTAGAACCTCAATAGTTCGACACTCAATACTTTGACAATACTTGTACTTCAACACCTGCCATTACTAGGAGACATGGCAACATTATTTTCCTGACAGGCTGTGTGTGGTTCGGTGCAGATCAACAAAATAACACTGTCAAGGTGAATAACAGTTAATCGTCACAAATGTTTGGACATTAAGTTAGTACTGTACCTTGCAGTAAGTTACTGTACCTCGCAGTAAGTTACTGTACCTCGCAGTAAGTTGCTGTACCTAGCAGTAAGTTGCTGTACCTCACAGTAAGTTACAGTACCTCGCAGTAAGTTACTGTACCTCGCAGTAAGTTACTGTACCTCACAGTAAGTTACTGTACCTCGCAGTAAGTTACTGTACCTCGCAGTAAGTTACTGTACCTTGCAGTAAGTAACTGTACCTTGTAGGTACTGTACTGTTCATACTTACTACTATTGTAGTATCAATTCGGTTGGACAAACATTGTTACAGTGCTATATAGCTTGTTTTTGGTTTGGTTAAATTTTCAATTATTCAAGAAGAAAATACATTACAATTTTTATATTTTTTATAGTTTTCTTTTAGTTTATCAGTTTGATACTTCGACAGTCCCGTAGTCCACAAGTATTGTAAAATTATCGAGGTTTTACTGTATTAAAAGTGCCTTGCTTTTCATTTTAGTTACTTAGGTTTTCTTTGCATATGCACATAAAGTTATGCTAGTTTTCTATATTGTTTGCAGCTTTTCCACTTTGTTAAATTTTATCTTCTGTGTTTTGTCTGTTGACATTGTAATAAATTGCACTCAGACCGCATATTTAATTGCTGTTTAGAAATGTATTATATTACACGGAATGCAAATACCAAAATTGCTTTGCATTAGGACTGTAAATTAACAAATTAGGATTAAGAAGTAGAGGGAATGGTTGTGAATGCTTTAGTTTTTAATTTAGATAAATCACGTGTAATCTATCTTTAAACTTGATAATTTGGAGCGGTCTAAAAACTTGCTCCACCCATGTTCTATAATAAATGGTGTACTAGGTTAATAGATTATTAAACATTTTATATTAAAGAAATTTAAATTAAAACAAACAAATATCACAGTATTAGTTGTTTGAGTAAAATACACTATACTGAGTCTTCATGTACTCTTATTTGCTATTATATTTTCCTCCATGTTTTTCTTAGTAAAGGATACTGATTTCACAGTAACATATTTGCTCTTTTTTGTTCTTACAGACATTCTAAAACAAAAAGTTAAATTTTTATTTGAATTATTGATGTTCGGTACTTATACAATGTAATATATATGACCAAACAATGGAAGTGAAGAATCTATAATCCCTGACCACGTACAAGTGGGTTGTGGACTTCAATTATGAGTTTATAAAAAAGTTAAACTTAAGGTAAAAAATAAAATAAAGGCTGTAATCATAAAGATATAATATTGCCAGCTGGCAAAGATTCTGTAAGCACTTATAATTGTTACTAAATAGGTGATTAGTATCATACGGTAACTGACCACTGACAGTTATCACTGCCGATATATGAATTTCCCAGAGAGTTGCACGTTAAGTGAAACTGTAAATTCAATCTTAATCCTAAAAGCTATGATGCTGCCAACTAAGAAGGGAGTACATGTTCTTGTTACCAAAGATATAATATTAAACATAACCGAATTAAGCAAATGACTTTCCTATTTTGGCTGCCGATAAGTGAGTGTTTTAGAGAGTAACACATTGCAGATCAAAGTACAAGTTAAAGATTGAGTGAGTTTAAATTTTGTTGCAACTGACAAGAATGCATACCACTAGATCCATCATTGTTATTCAAACAAAAGTGATTACTTATAAGTAAATTTATTAAAAAATAAAAATCTGACCACAAATATTTTTGTCCATCAGGTGAGGGAAAGAAGCATGTTGATGCGTTACTACTTTCTCTACAACTTTCTTTACAATTTTTTTAATTGAAAAATAATGTGTAGACATGTATTACTTTAATGCTAATTTCCTAGCTAGCTTGCTTATTGTAATCACTTCTTCTGCCTTATTCTCATATCTTGAAAATAAACGGTGTTAATTTATTCTTGTTTGAACAACTGCTAAAAACATTGACTATAATGTGTATAAAGAATTAAATGCATATTTTTATTGTTACAATATCAACAAAGCCATTAAAACACTGTAACACTGCTGTTAAGCATAATTAATTTCCTGAGGTCATGGAAAATAAATAATATTTCACATTTTAACTTCTTGTGGCGTGGTAAGAAAGTTCTTTTTCTTTTTGGTACTGATTTTTTATGCTGTTAATTGCAATTATATTTCATCAATATTGATTTGAAAAAAATAATTTTTCTTAAAAGTGCGAGGAATTATCATAAAATAAATCCTTTAAATATCATAGCTTGTGTGTAAAGATCTACAAAGTAGTATACATTACTGGAATGATGGTTTGGTATTTCATAATTGATAAATGTTAATTACAAAGTTAAAATTTAAAAGCGAAAGGAAAACTGAATTCATTTGTAAACTGGACATAAAAAACACAAACACATAGATTGTGAAATATAATGTCCTGGTGACTGAAGAATAAATCTGTGGGCCTAAAATATTTCACAATTTCTTGATTTGTGTGGTTTTTGTCACCAAATTATCAAGGTGTGCTGCTTTCATTTCCTTTCACACCAAAAATTAATGCCTGGGCCCAAATTCATAAGATATATGTGTGCCTCTAAATGAACTCTGATAAAAAAATAAAAATAAAAAATCTGTAAAAGTTCTGGGCCATACAATAATATATTCTCTAAAACAACCAAATATATGAAGTCAAAATAAATCATATGGAGCCCATCCAACCTGTATGACAAATATCCCAAATAACAAGTAATTCCCCTACTAAATAGTGTAGAGCTCAAGAAATTGCCTCTTAAAAGGTCTGCATAATATTCACTGAATGATTTACAGAAAATCTTAGTGAAATGAAAATGGAATGAAAAATGGCTTTATTAGGCGGAGTAGGACTATTAAGTCTCCTTTTCCATTTAGCCTTAAATGGAGAATTGACAATAACCCTTACTGACACCAACATTACTCAAAATGTTTTCTTTCTTTACACTCTCAGCTGATTTTTATTGTACATAAATAATTTGAGATATTTGTTTTGTTGTATTTGTCCATTCTCATTGCTAATAAAAATATTATTTTGCATTTTTGTTAAAAATACTGTTCATTATGTGTTGTGTGTTTTTATTTTTAATGTAGTGATATTAGAAAGTAATAATTTGCGTACTACATGTATTAATTCAATTTGATTTCTTTGTTTGTTTTTGTAGTGTGTCTGGTAACATTGTTCTTAAGAAGCTTTTCTTTTAATTTGTTTATGGTTATGTTATTGTTAAGTGAGATTTTAATTCTAAATCACAATGGAACTTAACATTGAACGGCATCACAATTATGTTGAACTAAATCAATTGAAATCATATTGATTGGTTTAATTTTTCTTTTTTTTTTGTGTGTCAGAAATTTGATGTCAGCATAATTCATGAGGAAGTATATTTTGGCAAGATGATTTTTAAGAAGACGGTGATTATAATTTTTAAATACTGAAGTTAAAAACCAAACTATATCAGGTTTTAAATTTACTAAACTACTTTTTAATTAGTTAATTATAAACTAATTATATTATAATTAGTTAATTATAAAGTAATTATATTATAATTAGTTAATTATAAAGTAATTAGCTAACCAACCATTTATTGGCATGAGGTTAACATGTTACATTTTTTAATGACTACTAAACTAAACTAATTATAGGAGTTTTAAACTCCTTGAATCTCAGTCATCCTGAAGCAGATAACTCCATTTGGCTCTTAGTTTCCTTGCTAAGGATTACGAGTGTTCTGATTGGTTCACTTGGAAGTAATCATTTTAATGTATCATAATTATTTATTTGTATTTTGACTAATTGCTTGTATATTTATTGTTTATAACAATACTACTACTATACCCGGTTAGATAAAATTCAATAACAATTAACATTTTGAGAAAATTAATTGTGATTTAACTTTGGTTGTAAAAAATAAAATTAATTCATAATCACGTAATATGTTAACAAACAATTTTTTCTAACTATAATAATTACGAAGGTGTTGTGAACTGTTAGTATGTCATGTAACTGTTCTGTAACCTGTGTGCTGCTTCTAATGCTACTAATACGGTTAGGGAGCAAGGCTTAGACGTGAGCCCCCCCACCTCCCCTCCGCCATACCGCCGGATGACCAGTCGGGAGGAGAATGTGTTTTCCCGCTTAACTTCGGGAACAACGCAGAGCACCGACCAACAGATGGGTAACGGAGTCATCTCGATATACCAAGGAAAGGTAGGTGCTTTTTTTATATCAACACAAATATCTTCATATTAGGAAAATATAAATATTTTAATTGTTTTACAAATGGCAAAGGCAAGTTGATTAAAAGTTTGTAGTTAAAATGTTTTTGTATTAAATATATTAATAGTAAACAAAATAGTAAAAATATTGTAGTAAAAATACTGTAATTGATTTCAAAATGCTTTAAATTCAGCAGAGCCTCATTATAACATATAAAGTTATCCAACATTCCATTTTAACCGATGTAACTGTCCCAAAAACAATACTGTCTTACTCTGCCGAAATTATAAAAACTGTATAAACCTGGTAAATTTTTATCCCAACCTGCGGGCTGTTTTATTGCTTACTGTACTTGACTTTATGTCTTAAGAAAAAAGTAAATAATCTAAAAAATAAATGTGATTGTGCCGTGTGAACAGACTACATCACTTTTGTCAATGTGTTATTTTTAGAACAGACAGCGCTTTTAGGAAAAGGGAATATAGATCATGTGACTCAGTAGTTTCCTGATTGTTGTCATAAATTATATTACTTTACAGTATTTAATTCCGTAAAGCAATTGTAATATGGTAATATATTAGGATTGTTCGTTTTTGAAACATTTTCATAATAAATTCATTTTTTGTATAAAAACTGATCATGAATGATCGTTTATTCAGTAAAATTAAATTAATAATGTAAATTCTTAGTAATACTGATTTATGCGTACTATTTAGACTGTTTACTTTATTTCCCTATTATCCGACATTTTTACTTATCCAACGTATATATTGTTATGTACATGAGACTCACCTTTGTAATAATTTAAGATTTCCCATCTACTCTCGGTAAATGAAAATTACTTTTTTTTGTTAAAAGTACCATTTTAGAAAATATTCATCTTATAACAATACAACAGTTTTGTATTTGTCAATACCACTGTACCTGTAAGGGTGGGTAGGTGGGTCAATACCATGATCCATTTGACTGCTGTGATTCCGTTTCAAAGAACTCTTTGTAGAGTGTTCAACACTACTTAGTATTTTTGCCAACACAAACGCACCCTTATTCTCTGCTTTGACATGAAATATGACCAAATCTGATTATTAAATGTGAATGTGTTTTTATAGTTTACTTGATTACTATAATTACTTTTATAATTTGCAACTCTAATCTGGTGACAGACTTCAATGTTATTTTCTTACACTTGTTTTATAACAACTATTTTATTGGAGATATAATTTTACTCAGATCTGATAGTAAATTTGATTTAAAAGTTATCATTTTATTTGAAAAGTAGTTAAAAAATGAGTTTTTAAAGTTGTAAGAGAAACATCTTTGCTCATCATTTTATCGTAGCTCAACAAATATTTTTGTTTGTTTAGGTGTTTTTAGAGGTTAATTTTTGTTTCGTAGGGGAATAAGTTACATTAATATAAAGGACAATTGCATTTCATCGTCTTAAAGGAAATATATATTTTATGATTTTTCCTTTTGAATTTGGTTTTATTTTCTGTTAATTCATGATAAATATAAGTTTATTAATTGGTCGGTAGTGTAGTTGGTTCAATCCTAGCTTCATAAGCTAAAAGGTTCTCAGTTCGATCCCAATCAGAGTCATAACACATTTTGAGAAGGATCAGCTGATAACCACCGGCTGTTCATTTGTCATTGGGCTATTAATTAATGACACTTTCTAAGGAATAGTCGGCCTTAGTTTGTAACAATGACTACATTCGCTCATCTACACTCATCACACTCATTCGAAATCCATATTTGCCCATATCTTGACGATCGGCGTTATATGAATAAATAAAAAAATAAAAAATAAATAAAAAACAAATGTTGTATGTATATTTAGTTGCCAAAATATTACAAATTATAGTTTCCTCGAAGGAAATTTAAATTCCTATAGAATATTCTGTAGCGCTTGAAACTAAAAAATATATTTAGTCATTTTCATAATGTTTTTCTTCCTATTTATAAAAAAAATCTTAATATATTTTGTCAAGTTTTCTATTTTTCATGTCAAAAATAAGTTCATCTGAATTGTTTGTATCTTAGAGTTTTCATAAGAAATTATTTGTTATTTTTAAAATAGTATTACATTAGAATCTCGGTTATCCGAGTCCTGATTAACCGAGCCTCCAGGTTAATCGAGCTAGTGTCATCAGACGATGAAAAATAAACGTAAAGCTATTAATAAAAGGAAAACTATAGCACGACATGTAATATAATCGTTTGACAAGAATCAGTGTCTCTATTGGCTGTAGGTGTTAGGTTAAGGCGCTGCAGGACCGTCATGAAACATATTTATGATATTGTACTCTATTACGGAAATAATTTTCCCACCCAAATGCATCACCACTTGACACCATCGGCTTAGTCGACTCAACTCTGATCTCGCACAAAATGTGGTTGTTTTAATGTGTTGACTTTCATGATTTTACAATACTGTACAGTATTGGAAATATTGTTGTAATTTATTGTTGTTACTGTTATTGTTCAATATTTTATTCAAGTGTTTTGATATGAGTGGTAAATGGTTGAAAGTTGCTTATATCTTATAACGAAATTGAAATGATGAATCAATCAGTGTTTTCGTCGCCAATCTGTATGACAAATATGGTATTGATACGATAATTTTGTTCCGTTAAAATGTTGAATGGTTCCCTGCACTGTTAAGAGAGCAAGGCAGATTGCACTAAACGACAGGATAAATACGATAATTTTGTCCGGTAACTGTACTGAACGGTACTTTGCACTTAAAACCACGAATACTACTGTGGACAGTAGACAGATGAAATACGAAAGGTAGGGTGAGACAATGATACTGGGAGATTGGTTAACACGAATGATGGAATACTCTGCTTTTGTTGTCGACAAATGTTACGTTAGAGGAAATTGCCCATCCACAATGCTGCTGCTGTAACAGTAAATTACATTAGATTTTTACTGTTAGTGTTTATTATTGTAGTGTTTTACCGACTGTTGTTGAGTTTTAAAATTGCTTACTTAGTCCCAACTTCTTGTCATCCTGCGGTAATATAACTTTTAAAAGATGTTCCTAAGACCTGATGTTCCTACTTTTTACAGGACTGTAACTACATTTTACACTATTTTGTGTTTTTTGTTATAATAAACTAGTTTTGTACCTTGTTTCATGGCTTTTGCCACTACTTTTACCATAACCTCAATATTATCCGAATTTTTATGTATCCGAGGTGGTCTCGGTCCCAATTACTTTGGATAACCGTGTAATAGATATTACACATAGAGTCTACTGTACTTTGAAAATTTCATTATAAAAATTTATATGTCTCTATAAATGATCAAATGTTTTTGGGAAGGAAACATTAAATGTTGCACTGTCTGTAATTTCCAGGAAAATAAAATGTGTAATAGTAAAACTACTTTAATTTAGTGGTTAAACTCATAAGAATGTTACAAGTCCTCGTGCACAAACAGCCTGCTAGTATAAATTTTAATCTGCCAGATCGAGGGTTAATTCTTTTAGATAAATAGCCCAAGGTATATTCAGCTGATTAATCATTTAATGCTTTTAGTATGTAAATTATTAGATTTATTGTTACATTTCTTTAATTTGTAACATATTTAATTATACTATGGGGGTTGTGTTTAAAAGTGCATTTATGAGTGCTAATTTATATTCAAAAACAGATTTCATTCTCATTGTATATTTTCAAAATTGGAAGATTATTAAATACAAAACTTGTGTTGGATTGAGAGTTAATTATTTAAATACATTTAATTTATTGAAGTTATAGCAGTCTTACTGTTGAAATAATTTATTATACATATAAATTTCTTAATCAATTTGAAATCGTTATTAAATATCTATTATACTTTAAAAAGCCACTTGTAAACTATGAAAATGTAAGTTGTAGTTCTTAATTATTTAAACTGTTTTTCTCTATTTTAAACAGTATTTTTGAGTATTAACAACAGTATTAATTTAAACAGTTCTATTGAGAATTGTCTAATATTTTTTCAGTTATAATTTGTTTTGTTACGTTAAATATTATCAGGTTATTTCAACTTTATTGTAGCACATTATAAAAGCAAGCGTATCACTACATATCTATTCGATTCAAAATCTATACTAAAGATTATTTCTTACCAGAAACTTGCTCCCTTCCATATCTTCTGTAATCTTTGTTGGGGCTTCTTCACCAACCTTAGATGCTGAAAATGTTCAAGCTAGTCTAACATCAAAGCCAATCTCTCAAGGACTAAACATGTTATAGATTAAATTTTATGTCAGCACTTATGGTGAAGTGCTGCAACCCAGCTACTTGGGGGAAAATTGTTGTGGAGATCTTAGGTAATATTTTCTATTCCTGTTAATACTGACATGGCGTTTGCTTAATGGCTGCCAATGGTGTGAACTCTACTAGAGAAGTTTACGCCCACATTAGCTTGTGGCCAGGGTTCAGATGTTGTCTAGGGAAAAGAACGAGTATCATGCTTGTCAGTTAGCTGAAAATCTGATTTCATGGTTCGGTTTGTACGTTAAGCCGTTACTTTTAATTGCCCTGGCTATTGGGCTATAATAAATTTCCTTTTCTAAGCGTAAATCAGTCAGTTGGTAACCCGACTACACAGATCACACACACCTATTGCACTCGTGCATTCGTATTCCCCTTCAAATACATATAAGCTGTGGTGATTTATTAAATCTGAACTTATAATAATTTGAAATCTCATTCATAGTTTTAGGAACGTAAAATATATATTATTGTCTTCTAATATAAATTGCTGCCTTTGACAGATGGCACTCAGGGCTCCCATGGTTTGCACTCACGTGGCTGAGGGCCACTCAAGAGCAGTTCTCTCTGTGGCTGCTACAGACGAGCTGCTGTTTACTGCTTCCAGAGGTGAGATTTTTGTCAAACAAGATTAACTTAGATGTAAGATTATCTCGCTGACCATGTTGGTGGGATCACACCAACATGACTGGGATAAGCACTCTATTCATGTTAGTTTTTTTACCTCAATGGGATTATGAGTACCGAAATCCATGGCGAGCCAGTAGTCGAGCGGTCTAAGGCATCAGGACTTTGAGTTGGGTTAGAAATAGCGCTGGTTCGAATCCGGCCTAGACTGGGAGATTTATCAGTAATATTCACCTTGTACTGTACTGGATTGCCCCTTACTCTGTCTGAATACGTTCCTCGCACAGATCAGTAGTCTACGAGGAATGGGCAAAATAAGGCTATTAAGAAGGAGATCGACCTCTCCTTTAAAAATATATCAGCACGCTATAGGAAGTCTTTTTTTATACATACCAACAGTTTTTTTCTTCAAAATGAGGTATGTTTTTAGTAGGAAAAACGCTACAACTTATCAGTTCCAAATGTACCCTCCAAATGTTCAAAAAATAATTACTAAGAAACCTACAGACTTGTACCATTTATGTTGGCAGATAAAGATACTCTTTCTAGCCATGTGTAATATATTTTCATAAATAAAGTGATTTTTAATGTGTTTTTTTATTTCACTTACAAAAATAAAGTAGATAATCATACAAAGACAGGGAGTAGTCCAGGATATTTGTTGAATGTTTTACAGTAAAATTTAGCTCTGATTCCTCCACTAGCTTTTTCTACTACTCCATTTGGCAGTCTTGTTTCTCTGGAGATAAAGTGTGGTTGCTTGTCGAGACATTAAATGTACAATTTAATTAATTGTAAAATTGTACAGAGTCTTTAAAAAATGCATTTATGTGTAATAGACAAAAACTATAATAATGAGATATGAACTATATTATAATTTAACACAAGCAACTAAATATTTATACTAAGTAAAGAGTATGATAGAACCTCGATAATTTGACATTCGATACTTGGGCAGTCCTTATGCTTAGACACCGGCCATGGCGACATGACGCAACATGAAAGAGTGTATGCATATTTTGAGTTTTGTAAAATTTTTTACTATTCATGAAGAAATACAGCAAAATTTCCTTATGAAACTCAATTTCTCTTTGATGTTTTCTATATATTCCTTATAATTAACATTTTGATACTTTGACATTCCTGAATTCCATAAAATGTCTCATTATCGAGGTTTTACTATGGTTTTAGTTATGTTTGACAGTATCATTAGTTTTTGTGGCTATGTTATTTATTTATTTATTTTACAATGCTACAAAACAGCAACAACACCAATTACATTGCAGCATTAAGATTATAATATTTAAATATGCACATGCAGTTCATTATCTCTCAGTTCAACAGTTCCACAATACACGCATTATTCATCATAAAAATGGCGTGTTTAGATTAACAATTTACACATAGATATAACAAATGACAGAAACCAAAAATGAAAACACAAGACTATATAATAAATATAACATGAATAAATATAACATGAACAAAAATCAATAAATACATAAATACTCAGACTTATCCTAATTTGTAACCAATAACATATTTTAAACTCTGTAATGCTGAATAACAAGCAACATTTCATAAACAATTAATCTCAATTAATATCAATTGTCAACAATCTCAACTAAAGTATTTTTAAAAGAATCAAGTGAGTTATAAAAAATGTCAAGTGAAGGTGAATTAACATTGTATAGTCTAATCATTGTATGTAAACTGGAGAAATATCCAAGGTTAGTGCGAGAGTATTTCGGAACAAATAACATAAGGATACGGGAGTTTGGACGGGGGATGGCAAAGTCCAGTTGAGATAACAGCTTGCTATCATCGAGTACCCCACCCACTAACTTGTGAAGATAGATAAGCATGCTAATCTTGCGTCTTTTTGACAAACTTGCAATATTGAAGATATTTAGTAATTCTGAATATGGAACATCTAATGTATAGTGACCAAATGCCTTATAATATAAAAACCTCAAAAACTTTTTCTGTACTGCTTCAATCATATCTATGAGATAATTAACATGAGGATTCTATATTACAGCTCCATATTCAAGTCTAGCTCTAACAAGTGAAACAAAGACTGATTTAATTGCTTCCAAACTATTTAAAAAATTTCCGCATCTTCTTATAAAGCCTAATATTGAATATGCCGATTTGCAAATTGAGATAATATGTTCAGTAAAACTTAATTTTGTGTCAAATAATACACCTAAATCTCTAACAGTTGATTTCCTATTTAATTGTTTTCCCCCCATGTCATAATTAAATTTAATTATATTTTTGTCTGGTTTTCTGGAAAATGACATAACAACACATTTTTTAAGATTAAATTTTAAATTTGAATTGCTCCACAATACAAGTGCGTTAAGATCTTGTTGTAATTTATAGCAATCACTAACATTGTTTATCTTCGAAAAAAGTTTCATATCATCCGCATAAAGCAGTAATTCACTGTTTTTAATATGTGTTCCCACATCATTGATCATAATTAAAAATAACAATGGACCTAAATTTGAGCCTTGCGGGAAACCTGAGCCAGCTATGTATCTACTAGAGGTAAATCCTGCAAAACCAACAAACTGACTTCTCCCATGTAAATAAGTTGAAAAAAATTTCACACACTGATCATTAAGTCCATAATAATTTAGTTTACTAAGCAGACTCAAATGATTAACTCTGTCAAACGCCTTTTGAAAGTCTGTATAAATAACATCAACTTGGATGTTGTTGTCAACAGCATAATTGCAATACTGCGAAAAATTTAACAAATTGGAGTTTATTGATTTATTCGGAAGAAAGCCGTGTTGACATTTATTAATGTATTTGTTAATATAACAAAACAATCTATTATAAATTATTGACTCAAATATTTTAGCAGGAGGTGATAACACCGCTATCGGCCGATGATTCTCAATGTCATCACTACGACCTTTCTTGGGTATTGGTACAACCCTTGTTATCTTCCAAGCATCAGGAAAACAACATTGTTTGATTGACAGATTAAATAAATGTTTTAAGGGAGCAACAAAAAACTCAGCACAACCCTTAAAAATGTACTGTGGAATACTATCCGGTCCTAGCGACCTTTTTGATTTTAACTGTTTTATACTATTTATTACTTCATATTCCGATATTTCTGATAAAGACATTGAACTGACATGTTCCATAATAGATGAATGCTTAGCACCACAACACAATTCGTCTGAAGTCAAAGTGCAATTGATATAAACCGAGCTGAAATGAGAGGCCAGAGCCTCTGTTATCGCCTCTCCCCCCTCCACCACCGGGCCATTGTAATTCATTGTAGAAGGGAAATTATCAACAACTCTTAATTGTTTTATTAATTTCCAAAATGTTTTAGGTTTTACTGTTAACTCACCCTCCACTCTACTCACATACTGCTTGTATTCCACTTTAATTAAACGATTGGATTGCATTCTAAAATCTTTATATCGCTAAACAAAAAATGGAACGTTATATTTCTTATATTTTTTTCTATATTTTTCCTTACATTTGATCAATCTCCTTAAATCATGAGAAAACCATACGGATACTTCGATTTAAATTTAACAGTTTAAAGCTGTATAAAACTCATTATAAAACAATTCAATAGATTCATTCAAGTTATCACACTTAAACAAATCCTGCCAATCAATACTTCCAATTTCTTTGTAAAGATTATAATAATTTACATTAGAGTAATTATAAGAAATATTACTACTTCTACTACATTCTTTAAAAATATATACAACATTAAATTTCAATATAAGAGCAGGATGATATTTATCTACATTCACAAATGGATTAGATTCTTCACTCACCTTTAAATTAATTATATTTGACAAAACCAAATCTAGTGTACGACCCTGTGCACTCAGAATATCATTATATAACTTTAAACCGTGCAATTTATTAAAAAACAATAACCTTCTACATATTTCATTGCCCAAAGCTAAGTTATAATTTATACCAGTAATATGAAGATTAAAATCTCCCAGTATAATTAAATGTTCATGATTTAAACTATATGAATCCAATTTGTCAAAAAACATTTTATATTCATTTAAACGAGAATTAGGAGGAAAATATACCACGGCTAAAATATCTATGAATATGTTATCTAATGAATACAACATAAACTAGGTATCGATTTAAAATATTGATATTTCAGATCGTACAGTGAAGGTGTGGGATCTGACAGAAGGCAAGGAGAGCCAGACATTGAGCGGACACCCCAATAATGTAGTGGCAGTCAAGTACGACCTTGAGAGCAGGTTATTGTTTAGTGTATCATCGGCGTACGTCAGAGTGTGGGATCTGCGAACTTCTAAATGTTTGCGCACTCTATGGTAAGATATATATATAAACAACAGATTACATTTTTGTGATAATAACTTATTGTTTCATCACAAAACCTTTGGTTGTTTAACCTTTGGTAGGCTCCATTTTTCGAGAAAAGGTAGCTGGACAACTAACGGTACCTGTTCAGTCAGTGCTATTATTATTTCCAGGGCACCTATGTGATTGGTATAGTGCTTGTTTATTAACATGATACTGTCTGAATGGGAGGAGGGTCATTACCTCTGTATGCAAAAAATGCAAGTGGAAGGGTCATCACCATTGTACACTTATGAATGGGTGGGTGGGTCAATACCACAGAATATGTATTGGTGAATGGGAGTCATAGCCACTATACGTGAATGAGTTGGTGGGAGGTCAATACCACCATATGTATAAGAGTTTGTATGCAAATAGCTGATTGTACCAATATAATTGCCAATATTCTCTTGTTTAAATATTGTTTATTTGTTTTATAATACTGTTTTGAGTCTAAAAATTGTTATTATTTGATTATCTAACATAAGTCTATTTGATTTATCCTTATCCTTTACTCTTATCGTTTGTACCACCAGAATTGAAATAAATGAGTTTCATATAGATGTAGACTCCCGTTGATAGATTGATATAGATATTGCTATAGACTCCCCACATTGTGGAGGGTTTATCCAAACAATGGATAACATAGTTACATAGCGTGGAACAATTTTGATGGACGAAATAAGTTCCTTATTAACGATCCGTCAATACCTGTAGTTGGGATGAATCTCCCTTGTAGGGAGTGGACACTCTTGAATCGGTTCCGAACTGGCGAACTGGCAGATGCAATTTTACTGGAAGTATAAATGGGGATTGACACTAGATCAGTCATGTGATTCTGAGGAGTCTATCCATACATGACCATCCATACATGTTATATACAAAAAAAATGGATAGCATAGTTATGGAGGAATTAGCCAACATAAACTGAATCAGTGAGACAGTCCACAAATGGCTCGATGGATTGGACTTAGCTTTATGACCGGAGATCACTTTATTTTTTATTCGTATACCAATATGCCTTTTGGATCTTCATCAAAATATATATCACAGCTTATTAAAAAAATAACTAATGGTAGCTGACACCAATCCATATGATATACACCAGAATTGATGACCAAAATGGTAATAAAGATAATTAATAATAAATCTTAATGTCAACCACTACTGAAAGTGTTATTGTTTAATGGTCACAAATATTGCTTGGCTCATTCTGTTTTCATGAAAATTTTTGTTTCTATAATGACGGTACAAATTTTTAATTTTATCTTTTTTGTACCAAAGTAAAAGGAACCTAACTAAAATAAATGTTATAATTTGTTTCCATTTTTAGCTTTAAGTGATTCCCACAAAGAATGGAATTAGTAATGCAACTGAAAAATATAATAATAGTAAAACCCCGATTATCAGAGACACGAGTTATCACAAACGATTAAGTGAAAAAAAGAAATAATTAACATTAACCTTTAAAACAGTTTTGGTAAAAAAATGACATTATATCTGTCAATTATTATGTTCCAAAACCATAACAAAAATGAATTCATACAGTAAGCATGGTGCCGTAAGTTAAAATGAATTCATACAGTAAGCATGGTGCCGTAAGTTAAAATGAATTCATACAGTAAGCATGGTGCCGTAAGTTAAAATGAATTCATACAGTAAGCATGGTGCCGTAAGTTAAAATGAACTATGATAAATAAATCACACAGAGTTAGAATATGTAAAGAATATTTTGTTTGTTATGTGTGTGGCAGTGAAGTATATGGTGGAATGGGAGTGGGTTAATTGTAGGCCTAACCCTCGCGTTATTAGGGAAACCTTGAAATGTCAGTGGCGTAGCCTAATTGGTTCAATATTGAGCATTTGTTGTTCATGAGTGTAAGTTCCATGCTATTTTGGATCAAGTGTTGTTGAGTTTTCTTGTCTTGTATTCACTGTTGTTGTGATTATCTAGTGTGTAGTTATTTTTATTATTTTTTTTATTTCAATATACAGTAGAGCGCCGATTATCCGAACGTCGGTCATCCGAACCGTCGGTTATCCGAACGCCCTAATAGGTATGTACAGTACTGTAATTCATATTTTGAACGTGATTCTCAAGTACGTAATTCAAATTCGCGCGCCAACCGAAACTCCCGCTGCGCCGGTGTCATTCACTGTATGCAGCGCTTAAATACGTCTGCCACCTACGGCCTACGTGAATCGGCGCTCGTATTATAGTCACGAGTCAGTGGCTTGTGAGCCTTTGCCAGGAACGGATCGTAGTGCTGTTGTGCTGTTTGTTGTGACGTTTGGTTCGAGACAGTTCTGTTGCAATGTCTTCAAAAAGGAAACGCGTTGTTCTAAGTGTGTCGGATAAACTTACTATAATAAAGCGATTGAAAAGTGGTTCTAGTGGAGCAAGTTTAGCTCAAGAATACGGTGTTGGTAAAGCAACAATTTCAGAAATAAAAAAGAAGAGCGATTCTATCTTGAAATTTGCGTGTGTGCTTGACAGTGCTGATGGAAGCTTGAACAGAAAAACAATGAAAACTGCCAAAAACCAAGATTTGGACACAGCAGTTTATACATGGTTCATGCAGGTACGTGGTCAAGGACAGCCTATAAGTGGCCCTTTGATATGCGAAAAAGCGCTTGAAATGAACAATAAGCTTGGTGGTGATGCTGGTTTTAAAGCTTCTACTGGGTGGCTGAAGCGTTTTAAATCCCGCCATGGAATACGAGAAATAGATATTCAAGGGGAAAAATTGTCTGCTGATATTGCAGCAGCTGAAAGTTTTAAAATTTCATTTAAAAATTTGATAGAAAAAGAGGCTTTTAACCCTGACAATGTGTATAACGCTGATGAAACTGGCCTTTACTGGAAAAAGATGCCGACGAAATCTCTAGTTTCTAAAAATGAAATGTCAGCACCTGGATTCAAAACTAGCAAATCCCGCATAACTGCAATGGTGTGCGCAAATATAACGGGAAATCATAAGCTTCCATTGCTTATTATAGGGAAGTCCAAAAATCCACATTGTTTCAAGGGAATAAAGACTTTGCCTGTCACTTACAAAAATCAAACCAATTCATGGATGTCTTCTGATATTTTTGTTGAATGGTATGAAAAGATGTTCATCCCAGAGGTAAAAAAACATCAGCGTGAAACTGGAAACCAAGGAAATGTGCTTTTATTGATTGACAATGCTACATGTCATCCCTCAACTCTTTCTCTTGAAAGAGAAAATGGAAAATTTAAGGTAATTTTTTTGCTTCCCAACATTACATCCATACTCCAACCAATGGACCAGGAGTTATAGAGTTGTTCAAACGTTTCTACCGTAAGGCATTATTGCGTATGGTTCTTATTGGCCAAGAAGAAGACAAACCTATCTTCCAACTCTACAAAGACATTAATCTGAAGGATGCTGTGTACATGGCAGCAGAAGCCTGGACTATTGTCAAAGAAACCACTCTGAGAAGAGCTTGGGGTAAGCTTTATAAAGCAGACGAGGCCAATGAACAGTTGGAGGAAAATCCATCTTCTACTCAAGAGGTTCCAAACAACCAGTTTGTTTCAGAGGTAGCTGTGCTTATAAACCAGTCACCTGGTTTTGAGGAATGTGACCAGGAAAACATTCATGAATGACTAGAATGTGACGAGGATGACCCTGGATATGAGATTCAAACAGATGAAATAATTGCCAGTATTCAAAGGCTTAATGAGGATGACAACGAGGAGCCTGATGACGACGAAGATCACGTTGAAGAAAATAAAGAACCATCACATGAGGAGGCTTTCCACTGCTTGGAGACGGCAATGAAGTGGTTGGAAAGACAAGATGAAAGTGATGCTCTCTAACTGCTCAATTTGAAACGCTTACGAGATTTAGCAGGAAAAAAAAGTGTCAGGGCTAAAGCAAAAACAAATTTTGGACTTTTTCTCTAAATAAAAAGTATGCATTGTACTGTATCTATGTATAATGAATTGTTCTTTAAAAGTTATATCCATGCATTCTGATTGATTTCATAATAGAATTACATGAATAATTTTAGTTTGATAATTTTTTAGCCTTTTAACTACTCAGAATTTCGTTACATATATAATTAAAAAATTTTGTCTTTTCATGTTCGATTATCCGAATATTCAGTTATCCGAACACCCCTTGTCCCCAATTAGTTCGGATAATCGGCGCTCTACTGTAGTACATTTACTAGTGTGCTGTTTTACTAACGCACTGTTAAAGTAGTGTAGGTCTATAGATTAAGGATTCCGCTAAATGAAAATTAGTGTGTGTGACTAATAAAATACTTAATAAAATGGTTTTTTAAACTGTGTTGTAATGTAATACTCTGCATGGTTTGAAAATAAAATTATATTAATACTTAGATAATCTGGGTACACCTTCATTGTTCACTATCACTCAAATAATGTAACATCTGATTATATCGAACATCTCCTTTATTCAAATGGGTCCAGGCCCAATTTTTTCCCATAATCACCGTTCTACTGTATATATTTACAGTACAAGTAAACGTCACGCAACATAAATATATTACAATATAAGCACAAAATGCACAAACATACAAAATGCACAACGTAAACCAATTGGTAAACTTGAAATTCATTATTAAATATTTTACCTTTCTACACAAGAGAGGGTATTAGAATCAAAAGAGGGTATCTCCCGCTGTAAATATATTTTCTTGCAATAAGCCCACCCACCATACACACAACTAAGAAAATCGCACAACCACCTATACATGACTCTTAATTAGTTATCTCCTAACCTTACACACAAACACGCACACCCGCACGCTCACACACACTACTACTACTGTGGTACTGACCTACCCGCCCACCCATACACGTACTGTGGTACTAAACAACCCGCCCACCCATACACGTGCAGTGTGGTATTGACCCACCCGCCATCCCATACACGTACTGTGGAACTGAATCAATTCAATTAACTCAAGTTTCAAAATAACAACCGTATAGTCATGAGCATCACATTAGATTGACATTGGGATTAAAGTACGTGTGTCATATAGGCTATGTGCCAAGAATCGAATCAAATTAACTAAAACAATTGACATTGTTCGGCCGGTGACAGTTACTCAAGAGGTACATTTGGTACAGCGTTAAATGAATACACTTACAATGATATTCACCGACTCACCCGCCCATACACGTACAATGACATTCACCCACCCACCCGCCCATTCACGTACAATGATATTCACCCACCCACCCGATCATTCATGTACAATGGTATTCAAGTAACACTGTACGTGTATGGGCGGATGGGTGTGTCAATACCACCATAAGTGTAAGGGCATAAAATTTTGTACAAGTACAAAATGCACAAATATTATATTGATCGATTTCGGTAAACCACGCTCACACCTTCCTCAGACCAGAGGATCGTGTATCACGATCCTTACATTTTTCTTTAAAAATAAATAATTTTTCCCATGCATTTATAATCCTACCCTTCTTACAAACTTTTAGAATATCTATATTTTCATCAATTTCATTCAAACTGTGGGTACAATTACAAAGGTGTTTGAAATAAGAAATTCAATTTATCAATAGCTTTTAAGATTTGTAATACCAGTGAAGATAAATTCAATAATTCAGGGATATATAGGATTAACTGTAATGATTGTAATATGTTTTACATAGGTCAGACTGTACATTTTAGCAAAAGATATATAAACCATGTCTCTGCTTTTAAAAATAAGAAACCTGAAAGAGCTAATGTAGCTAAACTCCTTCTGAATTGTACCCACAGTTTGAATAAAATAGATGAAAATGTAGATATTCTAAAAGTTTGTAAAAAAGGTAGGATTATGAATGCATGGGAAAAGTTATATATATTTAAAGAAAAATTTAAGGGTCGTGATAAACTAATGAATGAACAGGTTAATTTTGATTCCGAAATAACTGTGCATAATGTATTTTCAGCGACTAAAAGAACAGAAGTAACAGCCAATAGGGATTACCAATAATATCACAGCAGCCGCCATTTTGACGATTCCAGCCAATGGGGTCACGTGATCATAGACCTATAAATTGAGTTGTTGAACACCATTTTCCATTCTTTTGTGAATCCCTCTGGTCTGAGGGTGAGGGTGGTTCACCAAAATCGATCACCATAATATTTGTGCATTTTGTACTTGTATTGTAGTGTATTTGTGCATTTTGTGCTTATATTGTAATATATTTGTGTTATTACTTGTACTGTATATGTACCAACACATATTATGTTAATTAACCCTTTGCACGCTACATAAGAAATTTGCTATTTCTTTTAAACGTGTCATAAATTTAAAAAAAATATTTTAAAAATGTTTAAAGTTCTATTTAGAATTTTGTTATAAGGCCAACAACTGTTAAGAAAACACAATCCAAACTGGTATTTTTAAATCAATATTTAATATACAGCAATTTGTAAAATTCCCATTGTTGAACAATTATTCTGTTTATTTACTCATAAATCTACAAAAAAATTAAATTAGATTAAGCTAAAATATATATGTAATCATAATAATTATTTACAAGTTTACTAATATAGATGACATACAAGCACTTACAAGTATCCCTAGAATGTTTTTTTTTGTGTGTGAAATAACTCAAAACACTCATCTGGGTGGTCCGAGAAATCCCGTAATACGCGCGGCGCAGCAGCACACAATGGCCGCTCGGTTGCCATGGCGACGGTGCGTGAAGGTCACGATGACAAAAAACGTTGTCATCCTTTCTGTTGTCTTCAAAATTACCTCAATAACCATTTACGTACACGTTAGTATAGTTTTATAACTTAAATTTAAATATTTATCTCAAAATATTCAAATGCGAGAAATACCGTAATACGCGTTTTACGTAAATATAACGTTGCGAGAAATCCCGTAATACGCGTGGAAAGGGTTAAAAAACTATTTGTATATATTTGTAAGTGTAAAATTTATAATTAAAATTCTTCGAGTTAAAAAAAAATGTTTGTGACCAGTTCGTCAGGATTGAGCTCAAATGGAATCATCAGTGTACAGCAAATCCCGGCTGGAGAAGCTCAACTGAATGATATTGCCCTCAACCACAATGGACACATCCTGTACACGGCAGCGTCTGACAGAGTCCGTGTCTGGGACATCAGGAAGTGAGTGTCCAATATGTTTTCTAGATCTCACACATTCATAACGTTAATGTGGCTACCTTGAATAATGTTAACGTGACTTGTTAAATGCATTTTGCGTAAATAGATTTTAGAGAATATTTTAGAGTTATCCAATTGTGTCATTGTTGTTAGAAGATGAAGGCATAGGTTGGTACGTCAGAACCCATCATTGGAGGCTGTACAGCAATTCTTAAAATTGAATAGCAATAACAAAGACATATTAATCGTAGCTTTTTCTTTAAAAAAAATCATTTTAGTAACAATTAAAATATTTTAAAAACATTGTGTTGACCAGTTATTTTATTTTTTTATTGTTAAACTTGGTTGAAAATGTTTTCTAAAAACATCTCCATCTTTGTTGTAATTTTGATTGTAAGAAGGTAGATATCTAGTTAGGTCCTGACCTAACTATCAAATTTGAATTTGGTTAATTAAGCTATATGTAAACTTAAAATAATCATCAGACATATTTTGTAGAACCTTCTATTTATGTAGAAATATAATGTAAATATTTGCCATTTTGGACTGGTGAATAATTTTTAATAGCTTTTCACTACTATACAAATTTTGTATTTTAAAGGAGTAGAATTTAACATTTTCATTTTTGACAGTAAAGTTTTAGGTTTTATGGCTAGAAATATATTTGGTTGGCAAGACTCAAGTATATATTACTGAATAGGTTAAGTTCTAGATATATGTATTAAAAGCCTTGTAAAAATATTGTTACTAACTTGTGACATATTATATTGAGTTTTTTATCTACTTTATAATTTAAAATGCATACTCAAGTTCAAAGTCGTGCTGTTTCTTGTTATGATGGAATCAAAATGTTTTCTTACACTCCCAAAATAGAATTAGAGTGGTAGTGGTATAATTTATTACCAATAGACCAACGTATTATCAATATATACGTTATTGATAATATGTTGGTAATATGCTTATTTCTAACAATGATTTGATTTTGTTTTTGAAATTTGTTAATGATGGAGTATCAGATGAGGGAGACAAAGGTAGTTGGACATTTGCCATCATTACGTGAAAAATAACAATCACGACGTTTCGATTTGGTAAAATCCAAACCTTTTTCAAGTGCTAAAAACTAAATTACATCTACACAAATATGTTATAAAACTACGTTCTTAAACTAATAAACTTATCTACTTTAATAATTATCTACATTTTAACCTAGATCCTAGAATGGAGTACAACAAAATGAACTTCTACTAAATATAAAAATATTAACAGGGTTAAATTAATATAGCCAAATAGGCGCTGTCAAGGTCACGATATCAACGAAAAATGTAAAACACAATGATTTGATGCTTAAAACAGTTTAAAGCATTCAAATAGCAATAATATATCACTCCGGACTCTCTGGTATTTTAAGGCCACTAAAGATTACTCAAGGGTCTTAAACTGCTTTTTTCTGATAGAATATAATTCTTACAAGCAGTTTCTACCCAAAGATATAATTTTTCGTCTGTCAAGGTTCGCCGTGACAGGCAAGCTGAGTGGGGGGCATCAGGCAGCCGTCATGTGTCTTGCTGTTGGAAAAATGAGTGCTCAAGAAGACATTGTTGTCACTGGGTCCAAGGATCATTACATCAAGGTACTGTCTTGTTCTCAGTCTTAATCTCTGTACAGAATCTTAAAAAAGTGTAGGTTAAAAAATTGTTTCAAACAAATCGAAGTGTAAGAATTGATGTTTTTTTCTATAAACAGCTAGCTTTTAGGATTAAGTTCTTAATAAGCAATGTCAGAATCGTTACTCGAGTTACTGTAATTGATGTACATTGCCAAATTTAAGTGATCAATTTCAGATCTCCTGAAAATTCACTAGAATAACATATCCTTATTTTAAAATTGATCTATGTTACTGAGAAATCAAATTTATTTAGTAGTGCCATAGAGAAAATTTTTGTTTGTTTTAAGTTTCTGTCTCTTAGCCATAACAATATGACGATAATATAAGTAAAAATTGGAATAAGTTGTTCATAATTAATTCTATCAATACATTACAAACAGCTTAAAATAATAAATAAAAACTTAATTTTTCAAGAAATTTGTTTAAAAAAACTGATGACCATATGTATTTGATGTAAAGAGTCTACACTCTTTGCTTTAGAGAACTAGATGAACAAAACGTTTTATTGTGAGTTTAATGCTACCGAAAATATATTATCAATAGAAAATACACAGAGTATAGTTTTCTTTTTATAAAAAATTTGTTTTCTCCATAATTTAGGTGTTTGAAGTGGCTGGGGAAGAGGGTGGAACATTCTCACCAAGAGTCAACCTAGAGCCTCCTCACTATGATGGCATTCAGTCCCTGGCCATCCGTGGACATGAGCTGTTCTCAGGCTCCCGGGACACCATCATCAAGAAGTGGGATTTGGACAAACAGGAACTGATAACTGTGAGCACTTAGTTTTATTATTTTGGGGATCAATAATTTTACAGTGGACATATCGAAATTCCTAACTGAAATAAGATATGAGAAAGTGTCATTAATTAATATCCCATTGACATATGACAAATTTGAGGCGTTTATTAGCTGATCCTTTTCAAATTTGTTACTACTCTACTTTGATGAATTTCATTTAAAACACAATTTTTTTGCCTTAAGCTTGCCATCTTTCATTTTATGTTTGTTAGTCACAATTTGTTTTAATGCATCATTTTAACAAAGCTATTATTTAATTTTCATGTTTCCTAATTTATTATGTTTTCAGAGTGTGAGTAATGCACACAAGGACTGGGTTTGTGGACTGGCCTACATCCCAGCTCAGCCCCTGTTAGTGTCCGTCTGTCGAGGAGGTGTTCTGAAGCTCTGGTCCTCCGAGTCTTGTCAACTGCTGGGCGAGATGAAGGCCCACGACTCACCTGTCAATGCAATCACAACTAACAGCACCCATGTCTTCACAGCGGCCAAGTAAGTGCCTAACAGTCCTGGTTGTTGTTCATATTTATTTATCTGTTCCATAAATGAAAATAATGGAATTTATGCTTATATTAATATGAAGAAACGTTTAAACACATAACTAACTTGATTAACACATGATTAATACTGTAGTTGTTAAACAAGTCCAAAAACGTTATATAGAAAGAATTTTTGCTTTCTATATAACTTCTAAATTCCATGCCATTTAAAGTGCCTTCATGGAATTTATAGAACAGTTAGAAAAGTGTAGTTTTTTCTAAATATTGGGTACATTACAGATTTATGAAGTAAATTTCCAGCAGTTTTGTAAGTTACAAATACACTCTTATTTAAATGTATATGTTAATTTTAGGGCAATAGACCGTAAAAAAAAAGAACGGAGAGGAGCATTCTTGGTAAACTGTAGATAGAAATAGACAAACAACACAAAAACAGGTAGAGAAGTAATTCGGGGCCATTGGCCCCTTTCTCAGTGACTTTTGTGGTGACTAACTAGTTTTTGTTATGTGAGTGAATTTCTATCTACAGTTTGCCAGATTATGCTGCTTTCTTTTGATTTCTTCTGTAATTATGGTAGTTTTAAGGAAGATCAATTCAAATCATAATTTATTTATAACTATTTGTTTTTTTTCTGGTTTGCACAATCCCTTTTCACAATAATTTTATGTTAGTATTTATTTTGTGTTTAACCTTTTTCTTTGTTAGAATATTTTTGTTCCATAGATAAATGTGAATCCTGATTCTTAAAAATTTAAATAAAAACAACTATAAAGTAGGGGTGTGTGAGTACTCGAAAGTTTGAGTATTTTACTACTCGAACTCGGCTCGAAGCTTCCGAAACTACTCGAAGTTCGATCGAGTAGTTGTATTTCACAAAATATCTGATTTACATCTCAATTTACTTTTAAGATTAAACAGTTTTATAAGTTATAAATGAAAACTGTACGCTTCCTTGTGTTTTGTTTTATCCTTATTCATACGTTGTCAGTTTGGTATGCGTAATTATGAACTAACAATACGCCTAAGAATAGGAAGTACAAGTCGACATAGTGAACGAGTTCGTTCATTATGATTTGAACTAGTTCAATTCAAAGTGAACAACAGGGCTGGGAAGGTAGCGATCACACATGTTGGTTGACCGAGTCTAACAGTCACTTGTAACAGTTGTAACCTAACCTAAAATAACATGAATAGAACAAATGTGCTGGTTAGTGTCTTTATGAAGAAAGGGGACGAGAGATCCAGATCAAGATGCTCCAAAAGACCTGTTACGGACACAAATCTAATGGTCTGTACGACGTGGAAAATGCCTATTTTCGTTCATATAAATAATATCGCTCAATCACATGGGTCCCGAGAACCAATCTTCCCATCTTTTCTAGGCGAAAGTCCATCTTGGTTGTGTTGTACATGCAGGAAACCATTCAGCTCCTTTTCGGAACTGAAATTATCGTTTATTTCTTATAAGTTGATTGAGTTCTATTTTGTTTTATAATCTGGGCAGGAAATCGTCCAATGATTAGACATAAGAAAATACCGTACCATATCATATAAAATATGGTAATATCGTTTTAGCAGCATGTGACATAAAAATTATTGATTTATTTTCCGTTGAATTAAAAATGGATATATACATCCGTGGCGAATGTCTATTAAAAATTAATCTGTAAACACCTTAGATTGTCAAAACTGTGTGTAAAATTTACGCAAATGATATTTTTTTTCTGTCAAATTGTTGAACGGTTTCCTGTATATGTTAGACAATAACACAGTTGGAGTTGAAAAGGTAGTAAAATACGATAATTTTGATTCATAAACTCACAGAACGATTCCCTGTTCATATTGACGTCAATGTAAACTGTAAAACAATCCAAGTGAGGGGGGAGACCGTGTTGTTGAAAGACCTTTTCTAAACAAAACACAACGAGATTCGAGAAATAATTTAGATTGAACTGAAGCCTTATTAAACGTCTCTTTTTTTATTCATAAGTTTATAATTTAGCTGCCCACAATCTTTATTGTATCACTAGTTGGCACGTAGCTGATATTTCAGACTGCATCTTGTCGCCAATATCGGCTAGACCTATTACATTAGACGACTACGTCTATGGTTTTCATTCAAATATGCCAGCACATATCATTACTAATCATTATTAAAAAACTAATACATCCTAAGCGACTTTAATATTAATTTTTTAGTAAACCTGCTTAGTTATTATCATCAATCAATTGAACAACTTTTTCATCCAGATTTTCATATTTGATTATATATTCACATCTTATTTCTGGTTAATTGTAACCTTGTTATTACTTGATTAATACCCACAGATCTACTTTTCATGGCATGTACACAATCAATTTTTTGTTGAGAGGGGGCAATTCTGAAAGCAACTGACTGCATTTGGCGATGACGTCTGAATTTTAGCATCAGTTTGGTTGGATGCAGCTTTTGCCAACAAGCTTTGCTACTGTACATTTTCGTGGTACACTTTGAACGGAAACATCACATAAACATATCTCGGCCGGCTGTGAAACAGAATAATTGGCTTGCATAGAAAATCTGATCTGTGATATGAGTGAATTGATGAAATCTTCATAAAATTGCTACTCGTACACCCCTTAATTTTCATAATCCACGTTGTTTCAATTAATATTATACTTTCTCACATCATATTAGCCATGAGTTAAGGAGAAAGGTTAAACAAAACAATGCCACATAAAAATGTAGGAAGGCAGGGAGTAAAAAGTTTTATTTATCAAATGTTACAAACAACAAGTCAAAATTATTATGTTCAGTTTAGATGTATATATTTACGAATCTGGCAAAACTTAATATAGGCTTAGGATGGGGTCTGCCTTTTACAGTTGTCTTGGGTGAACAGGAAATCCTTCTGTAAATCGCTTTAATATACTCGGAAAAAATGCCAACTACTCGACTTGGCTTGAACTCAAAGATCACTACTCGCACACCCCTACTATATAGTTAGTTATATTGGTAGTTGTAATATTTAAATGTTATTCCCTTAAGCCTGAAACATTTCTTATTTGAATTATCATCTGCAATAACAAATATTTATTTTTCATGTAAAAATATTAGTCCTGGCAAGTAAGTGTAAAAAATTTCAAACACAGAGATATCTAAAACGTTCTATTTAATATAGATTGGATAGTTTTAGAGAAATATCATCAGTGTAGAATAATTTCCTATAACTTTGTAATTTACCATTTACGTTAGCTAAATAAATAGTTAAAAAATTAATCCAAAAATGGATGTGATGGAGCAGGACAGCGAATAACTTGGAAAGCTAATGTCAAGGCCATAACCGTGGTAGACAAATAAATGATGAATGCATTTCTTATATCCCACTTACATAGTGGGATAATAAAATGTTGACGGTATAACAAGTTAATATTATATACATCGTTACATTACAGGTAAGGTTTCATAGAATATAACAAAATCTTTATTCGGACATATAATATATAAAATACTGTACATACTCCTAGTTTGAGGTTTGTTTAGTTATGTTTGAATTAATTTAATGCCTTGGTAATTTTATATTTGTTTGGTGTGGACATTTCTCTTCTAATTATTGTGCTTTATATTATTTATTGTATTTTCTTACTAAAATCATACAATTTTAAGTAATATGCAGATGTTACATTAGTCTTTTAGAAGTTTAATTTCTTACTTAAAGTTAATTATTATTAAGTTTTTAGTTGTTTGTGTAATATTTACAATCTTGAAATGTCAGATTTTACAAATTCTCAGTGGAGTCAGACAAATTAGCTCTTAAAGAAACATTGACTTTAAAAAACTTCTCCTACATGCACTCCTGATGTTTACAATTGTATGCAAAAGGGTGGTTACTAACTTTTGAAAAATTTCACATAAAAAGGTGTGCAGACTACGTGGGATGTGGCACCGGCGCACAAGGTGGACCCCTCATCTACGAGTGGCCCGTAAGCTAGGGGTCCACCCAGTGTGCCAGGGCCACACCCCTTGCATCCAAGTGTTCCGCACTCAACATGTTAAACAAAGCACTCAAACTTATACAGTATGCTGTTTCTCTACATTAATTTTATAATAAAGCTTTAATACTCAGTTAAGAGCAGGTTATTAAGAACAATGATTATGATTTAAAACATTAATTAAACTAACACAGTGGTCCACCCACCCACCCATTCACGTAAAGTGGTGCTGGCCCACTCATACATGTACAGTGCTATTTACCCACCCACCCATTTACGTACAGTGGTGTTATAATAACAAAAAAACAAAAAAATTATTATAGTTTTACTTGAACATTGACAACTTACCTCCATTATTATTTCCCTTTGATGTTTGTACATCAAAGTACAAAACTTTCCTGTAAATAAATAAAAAATCCCTGAATGCTAAAATTTTAGTGTAACTGACAGAATTACCCGTATTCTTTAAAAAACTTCATTGAAGGACCCTTTAATCAGAGATGAGAAGTATGATGCAGCAGTTTTCTTTTTCTTATCATATTAATTTTTTAGGATGTTTGTTTAAGCAAGCACAATTTTCTGGTGTAAGTTCTTCTTTGTTATTTGATTCAATATTCTATCTGTTGATTACAGAATAGAACTATTGTTGAGAACTCTAACAGCTCTTGACCTTTATTGGGCTCCAAAACAGCAGTACATAGATCTCTTGGTTTCCACAGGCAATGCACCTATTTTAAATATTTTATTTAACTGTAAGAAGCCAATTTTTTACTTTTTAACCAACAGGTTTAAGAAATTCTGGGAAAAATTTAAGCAGTACACCTAATTCTGAGCCTGCGGTCTCTCCTAGTATATCCTAACAAACCCCTTTTAAGAAGGCATTGGCAGCCCTTGTAGTTATTTTGTTGATATACTTCATTTTCGATTATGTTGCCTTGACGTTTCATTGTCAAAAGTCATCTACTATTGGTTTTCAAAATGCAGAGTACTTAAGTTTGAACCTCTAGTGTAAATCCAATATTAATCCAATTTTTAAAAACTAAACACCAATTTAGAGAGGCCCCTGCGTCTTAGAGATGTAAAAGCCAAACGCTACTAACCCAATTTGAACTTTTAAGCGGAAATAACCTGATTTACTTTCCTGTGACTCATATACGTAGGTGGCCTTGACTGGTTTGGCCTCCGGATGGTTTGCCCATGCAGCTACCTGCTTGCATATGAGTCATAACGAGGTAAGTCAGGATATTTCCACCAAAAAGTCTAAATTGCGTTGTATGAGTTTAGCCCTTACATCTCTTAGACATACTATACGTTATAGTACTATTGTTTTTTATTCTATTTTATAGTGTGATAGTTCAATGTGTATAGAAGTATAGCTGTAGGACTTATAATGCAATTTGGCTATATAAACTGGAATAATGTAATATTGAAACGTTTCTTTTCCAGAGTATTAAACTGTTGTAATATTTTTGGTAGTTTTGTGTTAGCTCTTAGCCTACTGTTGTGTTTTTTTTTTATTTATGAAATGAGCGATAAACGTTTAAAGTACATTAAATGATCGGCGTCATTAAACCTACGTATAAAATAGGAAACATTTTATAAAAGTGATTACAATTTTAACTAACCAGCTGATATTTGGTAAGTTTTAAATTTGTTTATAGTAATTTAATTTATTTGTTTGTTTAATATTCCATATAGTTAAACAGTTAAGAAGCCGTAAGACTTAGTAACAGGGTGTCCTGTAACCTAGCCAGTAACATGCATAAATTACGCTTGAGTATGCATTGATGGCTGTTGATTTATCTAGTGATGTATAATACAGAGTATTATCATGGCAAACCAAACTATATATATGTATCTTATTTTTAAATTCACTATTTATAAGCCATATTGGAAGGTAGAGCGATTAGGTGATCTTGAGATTATAAGGGTTTAAAATAATTACAAGAACATTTTTTTTTATCAAAGTGAAAATTTCAGGAATCACTCATACTATACAAAGCTATCTTCTTTAAAGTTAGTTAAAGTGTCAATGTTCTAAGCAACCTTATTTCAAAAGTACTAGAAATCTGTTTTTTTTTTTCGCCTTCAAACCACAAAAAATATTCATTACTAAAATAAAAAGTTTAAACCTATATGCTCGAACGCAATATGAAATAAACTAAAAATTGGTGTATAATTTGTATTAACTTGAGTACATTGCATTTTGAAAATGATAGCTGATGATTGAATTACTGTTATGTTTGCCATGTTAAATACATGTTGGTTTACTAAAGAAATGTTAATTAAATGTTGTTAACAAGTTCGCAACATTTAACAACATTGACTCTTTATGGATCAAATTATTGAAAGTTTTTAGAAATACAGGAAGCAAAAATCACTAAATAAAATTATTTCACTTTATTTCTTAGTGATATTATACTGAGAAGGTAAAAATAGTTTGATTCAACTAAGTCTTTGATTTATTATTTTGATTATTATAATTTTATTTTATTTTATATTATTTTATTTTATATTTATAGTCTTAGGAAAGTCATATTCTAAAATACAAATGTTCACATTCCTCAATAGGTATATTCCTGTGTTTTCATTTCAAACTTCTTTTACTTTTGATGAAATACAGTATTTATAAATGTAATCAGATTCAATAATACTGAAATAGATCTGCACTTATCGGGCAGGACAAATGGAATATGTCCTTAGCACAAAAGGCCATCCTCTGGTGCAATTGGTAACTCAAATTTCAGGCTAGCAAGGAGGACTGTCCCCAGGTGCGAGTGGTAACTGTGGGTGCTATGAAATGGAATTTCACAGATGACTTATTTTTGTCCATTAATAACACAGTGTGTCTACTGGTCAGGTTTAGGAAGTCTTGAGATTTTGTGAAATATGAGAAATGTGGGAAAAGTTGAGAATTCCAAATTTTGGCTTGAATTAGTATAGTTTTTTTATTCTTAGTTAAATAACTTTATTGAAAATTACTAATTTATTGCTTAAACTGCATTTATCAAATAAATTATACAATTGGCTTTAGAGGTATTTAATCTTATAATTTTTAAGTCGGTACAGGAAGGTCAAGTTTTTACATTAAAATTATTACTGATAATAATAAGCCTATTTTGCAATTACTTTAGTTTATGTGAAATTGTTTTTCTTTTGAATTATCCCATTTTATATCTTCTACTAATTTTAGATTACAGCTTGAAGTAGTCCGCACAAAACCTTACAAACATACACATTATATCATCAACTCAACAAACACTCGGTCACCTTGACTTTGTGTTTTTATTTTTTAACTTTGCCCTGAACAACAACTATATCATTGATTACAATAATCTACTCATATCTTGAATATTGCTAATAATACTTAATTCACTGTTAACTTAGTTCCAATGTCAGCCCATCCTGTGAGATAATATTTGCTGTTTTATATGTCCCTGCTTGAACCATTTAAGTAAGTCAAACATTTTTACAATACATTTACAACAGGTTATTGAAAATGCAGAACTACCACAAAGAGTCTTGAACCAATATTTTGTTAAGTTAGTGACGTAAACAAATTTATTACAACAACATTTTAATCCTTGCACTTGTAGACATCTACATCAGGTTTATTCGTTAGACTAGTGCCAGTTGCTTACTGGCGATTATTTTGCAGCTGCGGCGAAGTGAAGATTTGGAAAGCACCTCAAATGCCGAACATCAACCCGATGACAATGTCTACTGGCCGCATGTTTGAACTTTCTGTTTAGTGCATTTAATTAGTGAGCTGGAAGATGTTGTAAATTAAGGACAGTTGTAATTTTAAATTTTTATCAGGCTGACATTGATTATTGAATGAATTTTTACTATTTATTTAATTATTGAAATAGTACATGAATAGTGTCAAAGTCTAAGAATATTAATAATGCAATCATTTATTGATAAGTTTGAACTTTAAAAAACCATGAGCAAGATGTAGAAGTGCATAAATAAACTGAATCAATAATTTAGTGAAAACAACATTGAAATAATGTATGTAAAAATATGATGATTAATACATTTGCTACAAGCTTTTTTAAAAGTTATCCAGAATCTGAGAAAAAGTTTCTGAATATTTACTCACCATGGCTTCAGTTTTAGATGCAATTACTTCTTAAAATAGTTAGCTAAGAATTCCACCCACGTAGGTTTCCACAGCGAAATTGTTTAAAGTACAGTTGTTAATATTGTAACTACAATTCTTTAAAATTTTAATAGCAAAGTCATGTAGAAAATCTTTTTACCCGAAATGCCAGAATGGCTCATAGAAAATGTAAAGAAATACATTTTCTAAAATGTTGTAATGAGAACTTTACAAATAAGTAGCTTGAAATTTAAGGGGGCTTGAATTCTCATGCCTAGAAAAATGAAATGTTAATGAAATAGAGCACTTAAGTTCCTAGGGAAGACGGTTAGTGAAGTACAATAAAAGCAAACTAGTGAAGGGATTATCCAAGCTTCATTGGATTACCTCTTCAAAATTTTGGATTTGGATAAACTCTTAAAATTTTCAAAAAGCCAGACCCATAATTATTAAGGTCTGGTATCAGGATTGATTAGCAAAAAGGGGGCTAGGCCTGTTCATGATGTATGAAGTTCTGATTTTCTGCAACAGAGTTGAGGTTATATTATTATGGTCTTTGAATGAAGTAAACTGTAAAAACTAAAGAGTAAGTTAGTGATTAGTTAATGAATGAAATAAATGCTTTAAAATATGAATTATTTGTGTTTTTTAAAGTTATTTGAAGTTATTATTTGGAAGTAAGAGTTGGTGCTGGTTTTTACAATTGAAGATTTCCAAAGACAAAATAACTGGATACTTAAGTGTAAGTTTAATCATATCAAATAATGTTTACCATTCTCAGACTATAGGCAAAACATGTGTTTTTTATCTAAATATCTAAGATAAGCTTAAACTGAACAATAATCGAGCTTTCTAGAATTCAAGACCGACCTATCATGTTAAGTCACAATAATTAAATAAAAGCAGGTCTATTCAATTAAAAAAGAGCTGGGGTAAAAATAAGACGATGAATGGCTTTGGCAAAACAGTATTTCGTCAGTTTAAAATTATAATTTACCTCTCTCCTGTCTAAAATACGTTGTAAGACTGGTAGTAGTTTATATCAGATATTACTAAATTAAATATAATCCATAATCTCTGGATTTAAACAAAACTTATAATGTGTCAAGATAGAAATAAATAATTCGTTACGGCTATTTTCAATTCACTCAAGCCTGTTTTAGTGTATGTAGTTAGACAACGAGGCCTTCAGATGTTCAGGTATGAAATGTTAGTATGTGGTTTAGTTTATATTTTACAGTTTTGTAGTCTGTGCGTTGTTGGTTCTGTGTCAGTATGGACTGTTTTATGGAATTTATGGAAGTCTATAATAATAACTATTGCTAAACAACCATCCATTATAGCCTTCTTTTAACCATGACATCTTAGTATTCGTTATAATGAGAAGTTGGAAGTCAATTTATATTTACTTACAAATTCAAAAACAAATATTGAACGTTACTTGTAATCTATTGTGAAGTACCTCTATGACTTTCTACAAATAGTTGTCTTAGTATTTCCTATATAATAATTAATTCTTCGTCAACTGAATGTTCCTAAATAATGATCATTTAGTTTTATGAATAGAATGACATTGTATATTTGATGTACATAATATGAAATGTATAAGATAATTTATTTTGGAAACTGTTTTTTCTGTAGTTTTAGATACTAATGTTCATTTTTAATACTGTTAAATGAAAATATTAATCAAACAATCATATTTATTACTTATATGCTGGGCTAGTTAGTTAAAACTGAAATTTATTTGTTATGGAATGTACAATCTCTAGCTTATTTTTTCCTAATTTTTAGAAATTACTAACGTAATCAAAAATGTGCAATCAAAAATGTTCGTAATATTGACTGTCACCATCAATAGTCGTTCACTGATAAAGGCAAGTGGGCTGTTAAATGTTGGTACAGTCACTTTCAAATAATTAGTTGAAGTAACTAAGAATTTAGGATCCACAACCCATTACAGACCACATAAATTATGTACTACAGTTTCTACATGCGAACAGGTGTCTCTACAATCCTTTGTACTTTCAATTCTCATTACTCTTTACTTACAAATCCATCCTTTTACTCTGATGATCTGTTTCTCGTTCTACTTGTGATTTAAAAAATAATCTTTAAATATCAATTATTTTTTACACTATTACTTGTTTTGCTTTGTACAGTGTATATCTTGTAAAAATTTCGTTCCCGTCATTCTATTTTCGTATTTCTGCCTAAACGTGTCAAATTTGGAAGATATTGCATTATTGCAGTTGTTCCAAAAAGTTGCTTCACTGAGGAATGCAGTGTTTGTACCTGTTGCTTCATGTTTGCACTTGAGAGCTCTTGACCAATAGTGGTGGGTGGTCCCACTATAAAATTGCTAAAGTGCGTAATTGAACCTGTCAAAAAAACTGGTCTGTACACAAGGTGGATGGAAAAATTGTTAATCTGAAATTGAGAGTAGTATCCAAAGCTAAAATACCTAAAATTTATTTGATTAAAAAATTAATTTTAGTGTAAAAAAATGGAGATTTGTAATCAATTAGCAAGCATCATTTTAGTCACTTCTTTTAAGGTTTGAAGATTTTCTATTCATAAAAAAATGTTTTAAAAACAACTATCTCTTCCTCAGTTTTCCATCATTTAATCTTTTCAACTTCTCCATTTAAATAAATGCACAGGGTGTCCAAAAAATAAATTCCCATACTTAAGGATATGGTTCTTAAGGTCAAAATAAGAAAAAAAGTTCCTATAAACATAGGTTCAAAAATGATTTTATGATTTTATCTGTCTGTTTGCATATGATTAAGATAATGTTGTAACTCAAGAACCACTAAAATTACAGACTTTAAACTTGGTGTACAAGATAATAATGTTCGTACTTAAAATATACCATAACAATTTAACAATATGTTTACATTTTGAAAATAGTAGCCATTTTAATATTTTATCTGATAGTTTCAAAAACTTGCCGTGTGTCTGAAAATGAACAAAATAATAATAAAATTAAATACTTCATACAAATCCAACGAGTCCTAGTTTGTCAAAATCCTATCATAACTAACTGAGAAACATGCAATAGTTATCAATGCAAGGTATGCTGAGCTTCAGCCAGGAACTATTACTGAAACTTGTTGTTCAGGTTAGGTTATTTTACGTTTATTTATTTATGTTGTAACGAAACATAACCTCAATTTTAAATACTATTTAGTCTACATAACTTTCAAACAATAGTTTACATAATTATTGATATCTGAATTGCTCTTTACTGTTAGAGATTTCAATATTGTATTAGTTTGACAAACTACGTAACAAATAATATATTCACATTTATTTTCAAAACGTCAGAATTTAATGTTATGATTTATTATTTCAGCTGTACTTTTTTTATGCCTACACATGCTATAACTGGTAAATAGTCTTATTGTATTTTCTTTTGACCTATTTCGAATTCTAATATTTTTATAGTAAATGTAAATTTATTATTTTTATATAATTTTCCGATATAATACAATGTTGAAATCTGTACAAATAAAGAGCAATTCCGATATCAGTAATTATGTAGACTGTTAACGGTTAATAACATTGAGGTTATGTTTCGTTACAACCTAAACAAAAGTAAAATAACCTAACCTGAACAACAAGTTTCAACCATTATTCCAAGAATGGTGAGCAGTGTCCTGACTGAAGCACAGCATACCTTTTAATTGATAAAATGCATGTGTCTTAGTTGTCATGATAGGATTTAAAAAACTAGGGCTTGTTAGATTTATAATTAAGTATTTAATCTTTTTATTATAGTGTCCATTTTCAGTCACATTGCAAGTTATCGAGTAATTGTCATTGAAAATATTAAAATAGCTGCTATTTTCTAAAATTTAAGTTATTTTTAAATTGTTATGCTCATTTAAAAATACATTACATTAAAATGTACCACATTAACATTATATATTTAACATATATATTCAGCTCCGACCGGAATGCCAGTCAGAGTGCTGGTAATTTACTCGGAGTGGCAGTCATCCGCTCGAAAGCCAGTCATGCATTCCAGAAGGCAGTCAGTGTATGGTTTATTTATGGCAGTCAGTTTGCTATGCTTGTTTTACATACGGCAATATCTTGACGGTGCTGCAGTACTATGGCAGTTTTTACAAATACTTTTTCCTTCAGTAGGCCTATTGTCATTTCTATTTCTGTGCATACTGGCAGGGGGAATTCTTTTATTATTCGACAAGATTTACCGTTTGATAGTATTGGGTTTTATTACTGTATTTTTTAAAAGTATGATATTAATATGAGATAATATTTATTTAATACAAGATTATATAATGTATAAGATATTGCAATATCAAATATAGCAGTGCAATTAGTCACAAATTCATGTTTGGGTATTACAGTACGCCCGCGGTAGTCCGAACCCACGGTAGTCGAATCACGCGGAAATCCGAACGACCCTCCCAGTCATTTGCAAACAGCTGTTTTCGTTGCGTGTCTCGACTTGTTAGTTTTGGATATGGATAGTAACAATATACTTGTTCTTACACTAAGTGACGAAACAAAATGGCTTCTGGCAGACGGCTTGCTGGGGGCCATTAGAGTATGTGGGCGTTCAAACAGGTGATTTTTTTCAATGAAGAAACAAAGTGCTCGGTAATGCTGATTCTTCTTTTGATGTATAAGGGAATATAACGGAAACTCGAGTAAAAATTGCCAGAAGCGTAAGGGGTGGGGGGGGGGAATTTAACACATTACTATTGAGCTTTCTGCTCTTCCTCAGTAGAAAGGCATAATAGTCAACCGATGGTTACCAGTAATTTTAAATTAAAAAATTGTGTTTATACATTTATTCTTAAGTTTCTGATGAATACGTCGTACAGTAAGGATTAATAAGTATTTTTTATGGCTGTACGAGCGAGAGCAATCTTTGTTACAAAGTAAGAAGGCTTTTTGTTATTTACAGTTTCAGCAATTAATATACCTATCTCAAATTAACAGGTAAAACTGGTTAAAGCAGATCTTAAATCTCTTCACAGCTCGCAAATATAGTTATCCATTGTTATTCATAGCATTTTAATTAACAGCTATTTTCTTTTATTTTCAAATTGTTACTTATTATTGACAGTATGAGTGGTTTTATTGTTCTAAATATCTCGCTTTGCTCATCGTTTATGGTCATATTATCGAGGCCTATCTACTGTATATGCTGCTATATGTGACACCATCCATAACTACTACTGTAACCAACAGTTAAGATTTCAATGACATCCAATAGAAAAACAATGAGATTTTAATTTAGCCTTGCCTAATGTCTGTAATAGATTATAATCATAAAGTGATACAGTTTAAAAAAAAAGTATTTATACATTTTTGTATGAACACTGTAACGTTAATAAATGTCAAATCGTTTAAGATGCGTTTACATTATCAAACAAAATACTGTTTATGACAATACTATATAACTTTTCAATAAGGAACGCAATTTCATAAAATCAAATGTTGTATACATTGTTTATAAAACAATGTTTTATAACTTTTGTTAAAGAATGCGGTTATACAAAATGAAATTTTTAAACTTTATTATAAAACAGCTACAGTCTGTTTTAAAACCGTGTTTTATGTTTCCCATCCATAGTCAGTAAAGTTCAAAGGAAGTTGTATAATTTTGTTATAAAACATTGTTACAGAAAATCTGCGCACCAAACAATGTTTTATAACTTCCAAATTCCAGTTCTACGCCTGTCGTTGAGAAGAGTGGATGTTTAGCGGTAGCTGGCGCAAATAGTGTTTCATTTTTTTGTTATGTGTTTCTGTGTACTATGTAGTGTTTGCCTTCTTATTGACATATGTAAAGAAAGAAGTTTTTTTTTTTTTTTTTACCCACTAAAGCAGAATAAGAATCTTTGACGGAAACTCAGATTGTTTGACTCCTTAAACTGATGGACAGTTAGATATTTATAATTTAGTAATTATAAAATGGGTTTTCTATTATTTAATTTTGCTTGCATTCATTTAGTAATGTTAAATTGTAAATATGTGTTGCATATTTTCTAAAGCTGTCCATAAAATTATCTATAATCTAAAAGGTAAATTAATTGATTTTTAAGTATTTGGCATTTATATGTTCTACGTTTGTAACTTTGTAGTCAATTTACATCTAGTTAATATCCAAGCATTAAATTTAGTAAAAACTTTAAATTTGCAGGATATGGTTAAGCCAATAAAACAAAACATATAAAATGTAATTTTAATTATTAAAGAAAATTATTTATACTATAAATTTTATGCTATTTAATAGGACACTTGGATCTTGGAAAGGCCCAAATACCATTAAGAATTTTCTAAACTACATTGACAATTAGCATAAATTGGGAACATTCAAGAAATAAAGGTTTTCAATCATAGTCTTTGAAAAAGTGAAGCGAGAGAGCATAGCTGAACGACCAAAGCGGATGTCCTTTATTGTGAGTCAAAAATAACTGACTGGCATTACGGGCAGCGTACGCATATATGTGAGTGGCAAGCCGTTCCGACTTTTACACAACTGGCATCCCGGGCATAATATAAAATGACTGGCTTAGCAGAACAAATTTTACATAACTAAACAATTATTTAGCGACATATAAATGGAATATACAGAATCGGCAACAGTAATATACCATAATTACAATTTAAAAATTCAATATATAACTTATAGTTTTTAAATATATATTGGGGTCCAACTGACTGACTTAGCAGTACAGATTTTCAGTGACGGGCTTCCCAGGCAAGGGCAATATATATATTATATCTTTTTTACCAAGTTTAAGGTCTATAGCTTTAGTGGTTCTTGAGTTACAAAATTATTTTTAAAGTACACAAACAGACCTATTTATACAAAAACTTTTTTTCTTATTTTGACCCAAGGAACACCTTAAGTTTTGAAATATATTTTAGGGACACCTTGTATATTTGTACAGCTTTAGATGTATTATGAAATCCATAAATATTGCATTCTGGTGAGGATACTTTTGGAAGGCCTGGTATATACTTGTTTTTCTTTGTTGATATAACACAATATTTCCATGTATGTGTTATTATGATGTTTTCTCTATTACTTAAAACTTTTAACATTTTTAATTTGCATAGCCTTCTTTTAAAATGTGGTATGGATAATAAAATAAATATACTAACTTTAGATCGAATTAGTTCTGTATATTTTTATCATGTCTTTCTTTCTCTTATTTAGTTCTGACTTATTGTTACTAAACCATTTTATATTAATAAAATTAACATATTCAAAAATGAAATGTTTGAATTTCATTTCAAACACGTTCCATCCACATGCTGAGTGGAAGTAAGGTGATTATACTGAGCTTTAAGTGTGTTGCTCTAATTATTGCCATTTCACAGAAGAAAATTTTGCTTACTTTTAATAATTTCCCCCAAACTGTAATGCTACTCATTATAGCTAATTAAACAAATCCACTATTAACACGTTCACTGCGTCACAAGATCTCTGGGTCTTGTTTCGTAGACTTACATTCACACACGGTGATGAAATTCGCAATTAATTCTTTATATGCGTTTGTGATATTTTTCGTTGTAATTATCGCATTGTTGCAGGAGTTAAACTCTGTGGAAGCAATTTTCTTTGTGAATTTAATAGTAACCTAAATCTTACACAAGATCTATAGCACCAGAGTATTGACGTATTAGTTATATGCGGTACGAGATCTATAGACCTCGTCGATCACATGGTAGACTAAACGTCAATATTAGCAAACAGATTGTCAGCTGTTGTTTGAAAAAGCGAGAGAGTTTTTCCACATGGTTGCTGAGTCATCTGTTTATTTACAACATAACCTCAATTTCTCAGCTAGAGTATAATTCATTACAGTACTTTCTTATATGCGACACAAGATACAGAGGCCTCGTGCTTATACGCTATAACCACACCCTGCATAGCTCCTATGACGTTAGAAACTTGATAGTTCTAAAACAATAACCTTGAGTGCTATATCTTCAAACGACGACGTTATGTTGTGCGCACAACTTCTGTTGTGCAACGAGATCTCCTCCCGCACTGAATTGTTGGTATGCAACGAGACCCAGAGATCGTGTGACAAATAGGATGAATGGCCAAGAAATTATAACAACGCAGTAAACGTGTTAATATCATAAACTAACAAAGCCATCTATTACTGAAATGCACACTTAAAAGTGGGCTGATTCCAAGGGAGATTCACACTAATTAAGCACATTTAGCTTGGTTAAATAATAGCTTCAAGTTAGTTTTTAGTTTATGTAGTATATTTATACACTTGTAAAATTTATTTGATTATATAAATCATTCATACAAGGTGTCCCAAAAGTCCCCCCCTGTAACTTTTGAACGGAATGAAACAAACAAATATCCTTTGGGGGATAGTTATGCAATGACTAATGATGAATTTTGCGCTATATGAGAGCTTAACTCCTCAACCCAAAATGGGAGGTTAGGGGGGCAAGTCCGAATTTCAAATGCAAATCCCCATCAAGTGACACGTCATTTTAAAGGTCTTTATAAAAGAAGAATAGTGCCACAAACTAGAGGTATCTATCTCAATCCAGTACAAAACTACAGCCTGTCAAAATGACTAAAAACCAGTACAAAAACTAAAAATGACATTTAAAACCAATAAAAAACCTCTTCAAGAATTAAAACAGGAATAAGGTAAGTTTAGAAAAAGTAAACAAAATTTAAGCTAACAGATTATTATCAAGTAAGAACAAAGGTCATAAGTCCAAACAGTTGAGTCAACAAACATTGTTTTTTTTTAGCATAACTTTTTAATAAACTTTCGACAGGCTGTAGTTTTGTACTGGATTGAAATTGGGATCTCTAATTTGTGGGATTGTTCTTTTATAAAAACCTTTTTCACATTTGTCTTTTGATGGGGTTTTTGCTTTTAAAATTTTGGCTTCCCCCCCTTCCCCACTCCCCTTTTTGGTTGGGAGTTAAGTTTCTTTTACCAAAAAAAATCATTAGTCATTACATAATATCCCCCCAAATATTTTGGTTTTTTTTCTTCCGTTCAAAAGTTGGGGGGGGAGGGGGGGACCCTTTGTAAAATGGGAATTAGAGAATCAAAAATGTTTGATAAAAGTCAAAAACTACGTAGCACACTAGAAAACACATAAAAGAGCTCTTTCCTTCACTTGTAAAAATGCCTGTGGTACTAAAACTTATATTATGTCTTTTATTTGTTCCGTTGGTGGACTTGTCTTATAAGGTAAGTTTGATGCACCTATATCTCCTATTTTGTTTTAATTTCCTGGGAGTCCCTATCATCTGACTTCAGCAAAAAATTTTATTTTTTGTAAAAAACCCAAAAAATTAAAAAACACTTTCTTTGTAATTGAAAAAACAATCTTTAACAAACAAAATTAGATGTCATATCATGCTTTCAATATTTGATCAACCTTTTTTAAAATTTGTTGCATGTGTCAGTGCATGCCTGCATGTATATGTTGGAACAAGAGTCAATGTAGTTGGTTTTGTCATTTTTAATTTTAATACCATTACTCTGAATATTGTTAATGATAATGCAACTGCTCACCATAAAACAGTAACCATCTGGTTTTAGCCACTTTACTTTAACTGTTAAAAGACTTCGAAGTAGATCCAAATGGTCAAAGTGGTTTTGACCCATCCATACACGTTCATTGGTTTTGACCAACAATTAAAAAACCCCACAGTAAAGTTAAACCCCCCCTTCATTCAGTAAAATTTTACCATTTACCCACCCATTCACGTTTAGTGAAGTTGACCCACTTACGCACCCATTCACGTTCAGTGAAATTGACCCACTTACCCACCCATTCACGTTCAGTGAAGTTGACCCATTTACCCGCCCATTTACGTTCAGTGAAGTTGACCCATTTACCCACACATTCACGTTCAGTGAAATTTACCCACTTACCCACCCATCCACCTCTTTGAATTTGACCCATTTACCCCCCCTTTCCATGTTCAGTGAGTTGACCCACTTACCCACCCTTCCTTTCGGAAAATTGCCCCCTTACCCCCCTTTTCAGTTTATAAAGTTGACCTTAAAACCCACCTTTCGTTCAGTGGGACCATTTCCCACCCATTTACGTTCATGAAGTTGACCCATTTCCCCACACATTCACTTCAAGAAGTTGACCACTTATCCCATTCACATTCATGAAGTTGGAGGGGTGCAAACATTCAGGGGGTGTGTTTTGTGGTGGGGTTTTGTCCCCAAGCTTTGTTTTACAATGTAAGGTGGAGACAACACGCTTTTTTTTTCTTCCAATAAAAATTTTTATTATGGCACGGGGTAAAACTCTAAGTGTTTTTTTATTCAGCTGATTCAATTACTTATGTTCAGCTAATAAACACATTTTGAAGTGCATTAAATTTAATCTATTGAGTTTGAAATGTACAGAAAGCTCTTTTGTTATACAAACAGAATCGTGTATCAAAAAGGAATTCGGACCTAGTTTAACCTAATCTATTTTTACCTAACATAAGCAACTTAATAAAATTCAACCTGAACTAGTTAATTTAAAAAATGGTTTTTACTTTTTAAAAACTGTGGGAAAATTATGGGAATTTTTCTTTTCAATGCCCTTAAACTCGTCAAAATCATTTCTTAATTGAAGACACACTTCATACTATGTATTACTTGTTGCATATCTGGCTATAAATTTATTCAATGTTTTATCGCAAGGGCCTTTTATGATCAAAGAGCAATTCGATGTCAATCAAAATATCATAAGTTGTACTGAATTAATTATATAAATTAATGTACGCCACAGAATTTGGTCTATTACGCTACTGTAAATTTTTGAATGGTTAAGAACCCGATTTTGGGGAGTAGTCGCCCGCCCCTATACGAGGCGTAAAAATATGAACGTAATTTTTCCGTCCAGTGTTAACCCCTTTTAACTCCCTCGTGTCACTGCTGTTATGGCGTCATCAGTAAATAAATTGATCGGTAAAAAACTTCTAGAGTAGAGACTGGCCTAAATGTTACAGTGTTTATTGTAAAGAATACTAAAGTTGTTTTTTAACAACTAGCTCTTGAATTAATAAATACGTTTTTTCGTTCTGTTTAAGATTTAATTCCGAAAGAGGAACAAAAGGGTTTAAAAAATTTAAAAGGTTTTTTAAAACCCCAGTGAAGTTTGGGCCCCTTTAAATTTTAAATTAACCAAATGAGGATTTACAATACATCTAATTGGATTGAATGATTGTAAAATTTGAATCAGTCCAGCACGTTTTTCAACCCAAGCATCTTATTTGCAAAAGATATTTATAAAATATTTTGTCGTATATTTATAAAAACTACATTTTTTTAAAAATAAAATAAATAACATATACATGAACTTATGTATGAATAACATTAAAGTAGATTAATGTAGGTCAAAGAACAATAGCAGCAGCTGACAAACATTTATTCCACGAATGAAGGCAGGACTAAAGAGCAATAAAATTTGTATTATATGTGAATTAGATTGGTATTCAGTAAAAAAAAGGCAGAGAAAACAACATGAGCCATGAGTGTAGTTATGGTAGTCAGATATGATTTGCCTGCGTGGCAAGTCTGTTTCAGTGGCCCAAAGAAGGGCCCGAGTTTAACCAAAAATTTGGAGCCAAGTTGGTCGAAGTATTTGTTAAATGATTTTAGACGGTTTAAAAACCATGGACTGGCGAGTATGGTTCTATTTTTTACTAAAAAAATTATATTTTAAAGGGCCCTTAAAAAAATAACCCCCACCTATGCAAAAAGGCAACTTGAGTGTAATTTATTATTATCAATTGTCCTTAAAAATTTTGATATTTTAAAACTTTTAAAAAAGCCCCAATTAGAATTATTTAGGACTAAATTTTACTCAAATAAAATTAAAATTCATTTCCTAAATTAAACAAAATATTCTTTAAAATTCATCTTGTAGCCCCTGAACTGTTGTAAAAGACAAAAGGTTACTTTCCCTTCCGTCAAACAGTTACAGGTGTGTTGTGATAAAACTAATTTTTCGCCGTGAATACGGCTATTCAGGTTTAAAAACTAAATAAAATCCAAATGGGACTGTCACAAATTAATTAAAACTTAACAAACACAGTCCCCAAAATGAGGAAAAAGTTCCCATTCCCACTTTGGGTTTTTTATGTTCTTTAACCCGAAAATGTCGTTTCCGGCGAAACTGTATGTTATCCCTCACACGCTGTGAACTGATTTACGGAAGGGAAAGTAAACCATTTAGTCAAAAATTTTTTTACTAAATTCAGTATACAGTCAAATTTTAACCTGAACTTTTCAAAAATTTAAACTTTGTTTTTTGCGCAAAACAAATTCCCCTTTGTTTGTTTGTATCCCTGTTAATAAATTTACAAGAGTAGTTGAAAAACCAGAGTATCAATAAAGGAAAGCTTACTACTAAGGAAAAATTAATCATATGCATAATATAGATAGATAGTAACAAGCGTTTATTTTTGTGACATATCAACAACACTAAGCCTAAAGTGAGTGTTTCTTTGCAGTTAAAAACATGGGGATTGGGGTCAAAATCGGGGTGGCATGTGGTTAAAGTACGTGCTGTGGTTTATTGCTTGAAGTGCCCCCTTAACTAATCCGCCTTCTCCTAAACTGTTCCCCGCTGCAAGCATTCTGCCTGGTATGATGAACGATTTTAAAAATTATACAAGACGAACTTTTATTTATTTTATTGTTTTATTCGTAACGAAAAAGACTTGTTATAAAATAAGCGTATACAAAGACATATTTTACTTATAACTGTTCAATCCTAGATATTGAATGAAATGGCACATTCCTGTATCTTGGTTTGCACGTTCAAATATATAATGAAAATCAGGGGCATGCCTTTCATTGAAGATCTAGGCCTAACTCTATGAGGTTCCAAAAAACCCCCCCTGATAAAAACAGACTAAGTTACGTTTGTTTGGGGCTCATTTTTTTTGTTTGAATTTTTTATAAAAATTAATAGTTCTGTAAACTTAAAGCTTGTTCCCCTTGTACCCCGGGTTTTAAGGTTTTAAATAAGAAAATAAGAGGCCCCTGAAAATCCAAACACACCACTGTTTTCTGTTTAAGTGACATTATGACATAGCATTTTAAAAATTTTTTTCTAATTTTAAAAACCCCAGTGGACCCTTGGGGTTGTAAAATTTATTAGTTGATCTTGTTATAATCATTTTGAATTGTTAAGTTACGATACATTACTTTTATAGCAGTGATTTTAACCTCAATTTAAAATAACTTTAAATTTATCAATTTAAATTAAATAAAATCAAATTAAATGAACTGCATTTATTTATGCCATAATAGTAATGTATCGTAACTATACATTTTACAAGGATTAAAACGTGACCAAGTAATTAATTTTTTTCGACTTCTGAGCGTTTAATATAAGAATTTTTTCTTGAAAAATTAAAAATTCTTTTTAAATTTAAAAAATTTTAGAAAATTTTTTCTCAGCCCGTATTAAAAAATTAAAAAAGGACCTTTTGGAAAATTGAAAGTATTCAAGCACAGTGAAAACTAGTTAAAATTCTGTCTTTTTTGTTAACGGGGAAAAAAAAATTAAAAATTATAAAAAATTTAAAAGCTATTTCATAAGTACCCAATTAAACAACAAAAACAAAGGTGTGTTTTTATTTTTATAGGTGTTGTTTCTTTTTAAGCAACCTTCAAATTCGGGCACACAAAATTTCTGCGCCGACAGTACTTGTGTAGCTTGTAGTCAATTAATTTTTGAAATGTTAGTCCAGTATAATTGTGAATGCTGTCATATCATTTAAAAAATCCTAATTTCAGAAATATTTGGTAAAATACAAGCTTTCTCCACTAACAACACGTTTACTTTAAGTCCTTGCAATTTTTTAACCCAAAGAAAACCCCTTAGTGAAATATACGATAGTATAAAGATTAATTTATGTTGAGATGTACAAACATCAGATACATTATTTTACATTTTAAATATATCCTTAACCCTCTTACACACTTATAAGGTTTCATTGGTTCATTCATTTTACAGACAAAAATTATTTTATTCTGTTTAAGAAGAGAGGTATTGTAATCAAACACTGTAATGCTGTATCATAAATCTAAAAGCCATAAATGAAAATTAATTTTTTTATTTACTAACAACATTAAAACTACTAGTCTTTTAGTTTGAAATACTCATTTGATATTAAATTCTTGACTAAGCATCTTTTTAAATTTAATTGACATACATTTTATAGTTAATTTTTAATACTCGACTTAGATTTCAGGTGTAAGTTGTGCTTTTTTTAACGCTAAAAGTTTATTAAATTTTAAAATTTTTTTTCAATTAAATTTGCAATTTTAAATTTTGGAAAAATGCCCTTTTTCTTGCAGAACCAGGGTTAACTTGTGAAGTTGTTTCTTAGCTAAGTTATGTACTTGATATATTTGCTATTTATTTTATAAATGTGTTATATGTAATAATGTGTGTTACTTGATTATTATTCAACACTATGATGAATTTAAAGTATTATAAAACATCTTTTAACAATCAAACATCTACCTAGCCATTGGCAGTATAGTTCATTTATCAGTTAATTATTTCAGTGTTAATTGTATCTTTTTTTATATTACTATTGTAAATTTATTTCTTATTGTAATCTTGTTGGAATCAAAAATATACTCTTATTATTAATCAACACTAAAGAATAATCTTTTTTCTAATATTTACATCTAATCAAAATATAAAATAAATAACCAAGAGCAATTTGTGCCTTTATAGACATTTTAAAGAAATATATTATGTATATGTGACAATTAAGTTATAGTTTTTTAAAAATTCTGTTGTTTTTTATCATTTTTTTTTTTACAGTACTATTTAGTTAATTTCACATGTGAAACGGGTTTTATAAGAGATGTATTAGATTCTGTGAATCTTGTAAAATGCCAAAAATGAATAGTAAATTATTTGTTTACAGTTTTGTTACTTGTGTTGATTTTTATTTCACCTAAACAATTCTGAATCCACCACTATGATAATATTGCACAACAGAGAAAATATTGAAGCCACATCCAATACCATAATGTGTTGCCTAACCCGACAGAATCACATTACTTGCTAGAGAAATGATAGCAGTTAAAAGCGATCATGGTAGCCACGAAGAGAGCTTCTGCCCCTCCCCTCTCAGCAACAATAAACTGCAGCTGCGGTCATTTCTTGTATGATATCACACGCCAGACAGCCAACTGGCTGATATCCGATTGTAACGAGTTTTCCAGTCAATTTGCTCATGTGCACCTACTTAATGACCTTCATCTTGAGCTGACTCCAATTTATGGTCTGGCAGTAATTTCACTGACTATTTTGCGTTGAACTTTTGAATAAAATAAGCCACATTTAACAGATGTTACACTATCAGAAATTTTTTAATCATGTTTTCTCATATACAAAATCAAAGTATTACCACATGTTTAGATAACATTTAAATGCTACTTAACTAGTACTGCAATTTTGAAGAATTTAAACAGCAAATATTGTAGGAAATTTAACTAAAATTCTTGGTTAAACTAAAGAATATCCTGAATAAATTTCAAAATCAAACAGCTTCAAATTTTGACATAGCAAACGTGTATTAAGCTAATCTAGAACATTTAAATTTATGAAAAATTTGATCACAGATTACGGTAAGAAAATTTGTTATGGTTTTAAAAAAGTTATCAACAGTGAAGTTTATACAATTTTTAAATAAAATTTAATTATAATTACTCATTATATCAATTGGCAATACAACGAATGGCTTTATCACAACTATAGGTTAGGTTTAAGGGAACTAGGCCAGGAATTAGTATATTGGAGAGATAGGACATCAGCAATCTTACCTTAGAAGATAAGTTCACTAACACCAGAGTAGAAGTAACATATACAAAAGAATCACAAATGTCAGTAACATTAACACTTTCTTCAGATGAATAGACATAGATACTGGCTTGGCTTCCACTATTGCTAGGTAGGTGACAGTGGTGGGGGTTGTACATCCATAGAGCAACACTCAGGTATTGATGCAGTTTTTTTCAGTTGATATATATGAAGTTACCATAATTTATCAACTCCAGTGCCAGCACTGTTTTGCCCAATATATCGGCCTTACAAGTGAAACCCTTCGAAAACTCATAAATGGTCATAGACACGATTGCAAAGTCCAAAATCTTGAAAAACCTGTCTCTGCCTATACTCTTCTCCATAACCAAAAATTTGACCCGTGTTACACCACTAAAGTAATCAGATCCCTTCCTTCCCATGCCGATAGTTCACAACTCCGAAGGATGGAATTAGCACACCAATGGATAACAAACCCCGTGACCCACCTAGTCTGAACATAAGATAGACCACTTCATTTCAACCCCTCCCCCATCAGCAAACGTCATATATATACCAACTGAAAAAAAAAAACTATCAATACCTGAGTGTTACTCTATGGATGTACAACCCCCATCTTTACCACAACTAAGCAACTCTTTTATGTGGGTTAAGACTTACGCCATGGGTATACCCTAATATTTTTGAAGAAACTATCTCTAAATATACGTACAGATTCCTTTCTCTTAACCTACATATTTCAGACACCAAATACTTAAATTATACAACCAAACTGTAAGCAGTTCAAGATATATGTGTCTGCCATATGGAAATTTTGTAAGAGTGAAATATGAAAGGAATTTAGATTTATTAATGATAAGTTATTACTGTAGTAAAAGTGAGAAATTTGTTATTTTGTAGACATTTATTTTCATTTAGTCACTAAAAACTACAAATGTGCCAAATGTCAAGTTTGCTGCTCATCTAAATGTAAAAATAGAATTTGTGTTAGTAGCGAATGTTACACATCTAGGTATACATAATATGTAAATGACAATTACTTATGCATTCCATCTGAGTAATAATTACTTAGGTTACTAATTTTATGTATTGTATTGTGCTGAAATAGTTCAGATATTATATCTGATCAAGTGTATATCTGGGTTTTTTTGTAAGAAATGGGACTTAGATTATTAGTCAAGATCGATCTGTAAGTTTTGATAAGCACTTTTAATTAAATATAGACTATAAAATAATATTGTTATATAAGTGAAATATTTACATAATTTGTTTAGTGTTGTGTGTCACTTCCATTACAGTTTCTTTTAAATTTATTTGGTACTGATTCCTTTTAAGAAACTTGCTACACAAAAAGTACAATAATTTTCAGTATATTGATTTCAATAGGATCAACTATTATTTTCATTACTCAAGTAATAAGTATGAAAATCTTATGTACTTCTTTTACCTAGTAGACTGAATCTCTTTGTTAAGCATGCATACATTATTTTACAAATAATCTATGTAAAATAATAGATTAAATTATGATGTATTGGAATCCTGCCGCTGTAGCGCTGGATACGAATGGATCCGTAACGGCGGCTATGGCTTGCCAACAAATACTAGGGGTACCCAGTAAGCATGCGCTGAACGCTGACCGCAGCACTACAGCGGCGTGATTCCAAAACGGTACTTACTTTAAAAACACACCTCGTATTCCATTAATCATATAAAATACTACATTAAAATGATTTCTTGATATTTGACTGTTAACATTAATACAAACTAATTTATTTATAAAAATATTTTAACAACCTCTTTATTACTATCTACAATAAATATTTATATGTTGATAACTTCATTTTTAATTTATAATTGATTGAATTATAACCGTATACAATACAGTAGAGTCTCGCAAACTCGGCCTAATGTGGACCCAATGGCAGCCGAGTTAGCGAAATGCCGAGTTATCGGGAAAAGTAGGTTTAAACGAATAAAAAGTCCTTTGATTAGGTTATATGTATCATGTTTTATTCGTCAAATACACCACAGAAGGTATTACATTTGAAGTTAAATCGATTTAAACACTACATAGGACCATTGCAAAAAATAATACGAAAAACAAATACAGTTCTGTACCTGTAAATTATTGTTTTGTAAAAAGTTGGTTATTGTTTTTTGTTTTTCGCACCTGGCCCTCTTGCGAGCGGCATCGTCACGCAGACGGACGGAGAAAAGGATGTCCTTTGCCGAAGCACCTTGCTGCTCAAAATACGTCAACGCACTTTCAACAGCTTTCAGTCCCTCGCTGTGATCATTTTTATTTCAGTAGGCTTGCTTTTATCCTCTTCATTAGAGTACCAATGCTTTCTTCATTGTCTTCTTTTCCTTTTACAACTTCAACAATTTCCGCATCCGAAAGAATGTTTTCTCCAGTGTCCTGCTCCATCCATTCTGTTAGGTCACAGTCATTGGCATCTTTCACAACCAGGAACCTGTCTTATTAAGGTCCATTAGGCCAGAATCCTCTTCATCAGGTTTGTCAGCAAACTCTTTATCCTTCATTGTCCAGTAGTTTTCTCCAGGAACGCACCAACGTAATAGGACGTAATTCACGTCATGCATCTGCAAGCCATCCAATGACGTCTAATAAGTCAATTTTTTTTCAAGTTTTTCACCAAATCTTGATTATCTTTACACATCAAAATATGTGCAGCAGCTCGGCGGTATATCTTCTTTAAGCCCTAAACCCCCTGGCCCATAGCTGGCAGAGTGCAGTCACATTGGGGGGCAGGAACATGGTCTTTATATCACCATCTTACAACTCATCTGCGTCTGGATGTGAAGAGGCGTTGTCTAAGATAAGAAGTGCTTTTCTTGGGAGGTTTTTCAGTTTCATGTGTCTTTCAACTGCAGGTACGAAACTATGGTAAAACCACTCTTTAAAGATTACTCCATCCATCCATGCATTTGACTGGTTTTTATATGACACAGGAAGACTGGTTACATCAATATGTTTAAAGGCACATGGCTTTTTAGCTTTACCAATAAGACACAGTTTTAGCTTATCATCCCCTGTTGCATTACAGCAGGCCAAGACGGTAACACGTTCTTTGCTTCTCTTTGTACCAGGAGCAGAATTTTTCATGTTTCGAAGCTAGGCTTTTATTTGGCAAGAGTCTAAAATTCAACCCGTTTCATCGCAATTGTAAATTTGGTCGCCTGTCAAACCTTCACTTTCAATAAGCTGTTGAAATTGGTCTCTGAATTTTAAAAAACCGTCATGTCCCAGAAGTTTTTCACCAATACAGTAAGTTGCCTGACACCGTAACGCTTCTTCCACCTGTCAAGCCACCGATACTTGCTACAAATTCTGGATCTCCTTCCTTTTTACACAGCACATACAATTTTATTGCTTTTTCTTGCAATATCGGTCCTGAAATTGGGGTTCCTTTTTCTCTAGCTTGACGAAACCATAGGTACAGTGCCTCACTTACTTCATTGAATTCACTTTCTTTCATATTTTTTCTTTCTTTTAATATTTCACTACAAATTCGCTTAGCACACCACCTTCTATTTCTGTTCTTTTTCTTTTCCAGTCCCCGATTGTACTTTTGCCGACTCGAAATCCCTAGCCACCTTGCTTACACTTTCTCCTTTGTCCAGTCGTTTTAATGCACACAACTTCTGTTCCATTGATAAGTTTACTTGTTTTCTTTTAGATGTAGTTGCCATGATGAGTTAACAACACTAACACAGGACAATCCACTAACTCCCAACAACAGTACAAAAACGTTGTGCGACGCACTGACTTGTATGTAGCAGACCACTGTGATGCGCACTCTACACTGGTTCGCGCTCGACTGAGGACTGGACTGGACTGAGAATGCACGAGCGAGACTGACTCAGGAATATGGCGGCCGGCGACGGTGACGGGAGGGGGAAATAACTGTCCCGTTACACATTGACGCTCAAGGTCAATGCCCGCTCGCACGGGGAATACACTCGTAGATTCAATATTATTGCATTCGCGTAGTATTTTGGTTTTACAAGGTCAAAATAATTAAATTTTTTACATTTAAATTTTTTTCCATTTTAATCCTCTGTGCGGCCGAGTTATCCGGACTGCCGAGTTATCGAGGGCCGAGTTTGCGAGACTCTACTGTATTAGTAAATTGTAAATAATTCAATAATACAAATCATTTACTTCAATAGGCTAAAGTAGAAGTGAACAAAAATTACACTACCTTAGAGCAGATCAAAGTTGGAAACAAGGCTCAATGATTTCAAATAACCTATAGTATCGTCCACTTCTACTAGCTATCTCAAATGCTGTCTCGTTGCTTTGGTTCTTAATGTCTGGCTTGATGTTCGGATGTAACAACAATAATTCCAACGTGTCCTTGGCATAACTATTACCAGCAGCTAGATGCAGAGGAGTCAAGTCTAGAACAAGTCAGCAACGCATTTCCATATAGTAAATGTATATTTAGATTAGTCAATTCAGTGCCTTGGTGCTATTGGATAAAAGTACAAGAACAATTTTAGAAGTTTATAATTGTTGTTCCAGGCCATACTAATTACAAATTTATGGCCCTACTAATTACTTTTCTAATATTTCACCGCATTTTCAATTTATTTTCTATAGCCACCAAGTGCTAATTTTCATTCAGTATTACAGAACGTGACTAATCGGTATTGATACAGGCAGTAAAGTATTTGTGATAAGTTTTAAAAGTGTACCTACCGCTGTTATCTATTACTGGATATGAGCGTCCATGCTTCTTAATTCAAGAACTCGTCTTGTCGGAACATAACAGTCTTGTGATGGTTATCACTCTTATTTCTTTTCTGCAGGATTGAGATTGGTTTGAGAAAGGGAACATGGTTGGGTAGCATATGTGATAAGCTTGGGTTGCAACCGTGATCAGCTTGGGTAGCATACGTGATCAGCTTGGGTCGCAACCGCGATCAGTTTGGGTAGCATACGTGATCAGCTTGGGTTAGGTTAGCTTACAATGTTTCTTGATCTTGGTGGTTACAGAAAATAAATTAAAATGCGGTGACATATTAGAAAAGACTCAATTTATGAATACAAGGAATGCTGGACTTATTTGTAGATGTGTATAGAAAATATAATACTTATTATAATATAATGTAGGTATTTTGTGTTTTCTCAAGACACAAAATGTATTATTTTGCATCACTTTTCATAAATACAGACCGGGCCATGGTTCTAGGTGTGTAGGAGAGGTAGTGCAAGCGAGATAGTGAATATCTCTCATCACACTTCTTCTACATACATTATATACAGTCTGTTCAAAAACTTATTTTATGTTGGCTGCTAGATGCTTGATGGTACTTGTGTTATTGAAATTTAGTGATTTAAAATAAGTTTTATTTAATCATTGAATATGTTTTTTTTTAGTTCATAATTGAATTGGTTTATATTAGAAACGAGTTTAAATTGTGATTTTACAATAACTTATATGCTTACATGCCACGAGAAAAATGTAAACAATCACTAAAAAATTTAAAAATGTATTTAGAAGAAAAAAGCTGATTTTGTTGTATCCGAGAACACAGTAATTAGAAAATACAGTAAATATTATGACGAGGCTGTGATGTCACATGGGTGAAATGATCTGGTTTGATTATTCTGTTAAATACTGGTAACTAAATCTACTAATCACGTGGAAGTATTTTCTAGGTGCCATTTCCTGGATGATTATTTTTAACTTGAATGTACAACTGACGTTGGAGAGGGAAATCCATTGATGCGCACGCTCGAACCACATGCCTAGAACTATGGACTGGTCAATATAAAAAAAAGCAGTCCTAAGGAATAATTTCCTATACTGACATAATGAAATATTCAATTAAAATTATCTTTTCATTGGTCAGCAAAAGGTAAGTTAATTTATTTTGCCGTTTTTTTTAATCTACTTGTAACTTTAACTTTTTCTCCCCAAGGATTTATAGCTAGGGGACTTTCTTACTGGCAGGCCAATGAGATCCCTCAATGAACCTTCATATCCTGATTTGCCCAATCATCAGCAATGCTGGAGACTTGTGCCTTTTGCTTAACACTTTTGAAAGAGATGGCAATAACGAATATCTATGTACAAACTCTCCAAGCACGATCCAAGTGGACTAAACTTAAAAGTTGGAGACTTAGTTATCATTTATGAAGACAATGCTCCAACCCTCTACTAGAGGATGGGAAAAATTATTTCTGCCTCTCCAGGAAAAGACAACATTGTTCTGAGTTGTTCATCTCAAGATGGCTTCTGGAATTATTTTTTATGTACAGGAAATGCATTTATGCCCATCATGTTAGACTAGCCATGCAGTAAACAGACAGGAAATACTCACTATGCACCATGGGAGTTCATGGGGTTGGAACCCCCTCTGATGACTTCATGTCTAGCCATGCTACTTTAATTGGGGTCATTTAGGCATCTCTTTTCATGTTTTTCACGAAGGAACGCATGAATATAAGCAAAAACTGAGTTCCATACATCTTTGCTTCGAATCATTGCCTCAACACTGGTAAAACAGCGCCAATAATGGAGGCAAACTGACTTCCTCTGTGAAGCGCCCACACAAAAAGAACATGTAATAAACATCATCATCCTCTGGGCAGTAAGTACAACAAGAAGACCCAACTTCCCATCCTGTAGAGATACTCGGAGCCAAAGCAAAATACAGTTTCCCTCTTGATGGAGAGTAGGTTGAGGGGCATCACTTCAACCACAACCATGACTGCCGCACCAGAAACAGTGCGGCGCAGGGGAAAATGAGTGCCACTCTGCGCTGGATGACAGTATGTGCTTCATGTACTTCTCACCTTCATGGCACCTGCCAACATCTCTGCATCGTTTAGAAGTATTGCATTCACATTATATGAAGGGGGACTGGGGTAGTTCTATAACCTTTGACTTGTTATAGAACTACCCCAGTTCCCCATCAGCCTGCTGAATGACATAACCACATCTGGTGACTTGTCACAAACTATTTGGATATACTCCCAGCAAACTGTAATCAAGCATAACATACAGATACTTCACAGCAGCTTGTGTTTGGACCTCACCAGATCCCTCAGACAGTCACAGGAGATCATTACAGTAGGCATTCTCCATCAGGTAAAGAAGACAATTTCGGTCATGGTGAGTGTCAACTCATGTCCATGGCTACTCATAAAAGAATTGATCTTAATCATCACCTGATTCAGCACTAACCGAGCAAATTCTAGAGTGCTAACAGAAATGACCGCAGCCACGTCATCAGTGTAGCCTTACCACAAATACGTCATGTGGCATCTCAAGGCGAAGCAAGCTGTCGTACAAGACATTTCAGAGCTAGGGAACAAGAATAGGCCTCTGTACCGCACTGAAGAAAACGCTCTCCTTTGTTCTTCAATGTTGTAGTCAGTCGATGGTCCTTTAGATCTTGCACAGCAACCCAGAGAAAGTTGTACAATTAAAATCAATTCAATATTTATCATAATAATATGAAACAAATACTATTCATATACTAATATGCAATCACATGTTCTATTCATTTATTTTCAAATATTATAATAAGTATATAAAGACTCCATGATATTTCTGCATATTATGTTTGGTGTATTAACAGTATGTGCATTGTAAATAAATACTTGGTACATTGGTGTTTATGACCTAATTAATTAATTCTTCTGTAAATGCTTAGATGTCAAAAACAATACATCAAAATCATAAATCCTGGGACATTGTTCTTTTGCTTCATCATGGAAGAATGGAAATGTGTCAAAAATACCATAAATCTCAACTATCATCATTTATAGTGAGTTACACAGACTATGAGAAATTTTGTACCTACTTATAAAACCATAGTGGAATATTGCAAAAAGAGGAAGTCATAAACTCGATTTTTTGTTATATAAGTTATTGAATAATTGGAATAGGTTATCATGAATCACATTTTCCTTCAAGAAAGCCTTAGTTTACACCAGAAATAAACATGTGACAATGTCAAAAACTCAACTCCTACTCTTTTTTCAACCTGAAGGTGTTATTTTTTTAACTTAGTGAGTTTATCTTTGCAAGTGTTCTAACTGTTTGCTCTGCCTTCTAATCTAATCGAATTGTAAAAATTGACTGATATGCTCCAAAACTTACCTCCTTGACTCAAAGCATTTACATCAGCACCGTAGGCGAGGAGTTTGGCTGCACAATCTGCATTATTCCACTTGCATGCTGAGTGCAAGGGTTGCCAACCATCTTCCGTTCTTGCTGCTATATTTGCTCCATTCTGAATGAGTATCTATTTAGAACAAATAAATTAATTCAGTTTCTCTATAAAGTAAAAAATTCACAGCTACATTTAAATGTTTTCTAACTTTACCCCAGGACGAACCAAAGAAATATCTAACACCTCCTAATTGATCTTATTTGATTTTTAGAATGTTTCTTGTCTTTAAAAGGTTTGTAACTTTACTGTCCATGCAGCCATAAATTAGGCTGATGCTTACATGATCTAGGTGTAGGTGTTATATTATAGGATTAAAATTGCTTGATCAATTTATAAAGAACAATTTTATAGCATCGCAAATTTTTAGAATAAACTTCAACAAGTAGTTGTTTTCAAGGGTTAAATAAATCTTTTATACTTTAATCATAACAAATAAAACTCCCTCTTGACCACTGTGTGTTTTTTTAAGCGTAATCACCATGTCCTTAAAAACAGGCGATATTTAAAATTAGTAAAAGATGCCAAACTATTGTTACGGAGGTAAAACAATAATTGGCTTGTAGTTGTACGTACCTCAACAGCATGCACATGATTATTGTAGCTAGCCCGGTGAAGTGGTGTATATCCATCCTTGTCTCTCACATGTACTACTGATGGATTTTCTCTTATTAGTTTTTGTAAAACTTCAGTTTTTCCGTTCTCAGCTGCCCACAGGATCTCTTTGTTTGCAGAGCCTTCACAGTTTTAGATAATTAAATTAATGGTAAAAACACTTTTTATAATTATTTTATAATAAGGCGATCATTATTTTACAAGCAGAATAATTTTTATTTCAGGAAAAAAAGAGTTTAAGTATGGCTTATTTTGTCAGCCAAAGCTAGGGATAATTCAGCCATTTAACCTGAGGGACACCGGCTTAACATAACCTCCGAACCACAAGAGCAGCAGGGTAAAAACTGCTATGGTCATGTTCTTGTTGGAAATAGAACCTAGACCGGTTGCATGCCAAGCTAATGCCTGTAGTCCCTTAGCTAAGCTACGACCACTCCAAATAAAACAGATTTATTTATAGTTATATGAAGGTTGTCAGTAAATTATGGTCTCTAATGCTTTTTCATACAGTAGACATAATTTTTGTGCAAAATCAATTACAGATTCTGAAATCTAGGATATTTAGCTAATTTTCAGTTCCCATCATGATCAATGCACTTATGGAGTTGCTTCAGAAGATATTCATACCCGCAGCATACCACTTGAGCAGAAAGGAATCAACAGCTGCCTTCAGCTCTTCGTCGCTTGAGAATGTCATTCCCCCAAGTGTTGTTTCAAGTTTGGGAACAAATAGGAGCCATCGGAGGCCAAATAATGACTGTATGGAAAATGTTCAATGATTTACTACCAAAATTTGGTGATAAGACACGTCGTAGTTTAGACGACATAGGGGCCAAAGACCAAGCATTTATACTTAACTAGCTGTACCCACCCACTTCGCCAGTCATAATATTGAGTTTGATTATATTGTATAATCAAAATGTGCAACAAGCTGTCAGTTTGAAATCTTGCAATAAAAATATAAGTAAAATTTTCAACAAAGTCAAAAACACTACAAAATTAATTAAATACTTTGTTTTTGAAAAACAATTATTTAATCTAATTCCAATTTTGAACATATGATGTTATTGTATGATTTACATTTTAATTTTAAAAGTTTAGCCTACCACAATTTTATTCAATTTGGTTTTATTTAACAGCTGTTAATCAAATAATTCAATCAATTAATATAACTCCATAAGAATCCCATGGGAATTTTGGAGGGAAGTGGGACGGAGTCCTGAGGTTGGAGAGGAATATCATTTTTTAGTGAGCCTCCAGGGGCCAAAATAAACCTATGGACAAAACTTCAAGTCAATTGGACATATAGTTTATGAGAAATAGTGTTGAGTGGTAATTGGCTATATAAAAAAATTTGAAAAAAAGGGGTTTTTACCCCAGTTTTGTTCAAATGTATAATGGGGTTGTGGGGGAAAATTAAAAGGGGGTTTAGGGGGGGGGGTAACGATGTTGTTTGCGGGACTTTATGTTGTGGGGGGAAAAATAGAGAAGGCAAAGGAGGTTTGTTAAGGGGGTGTAAAATAGGAAAGGGGTCGGGTGGCATGGGAAGGAGGATTTTTTAGGTACAACTGGGGGGGGTCTGGAGTGAATAGATTAAAAGGGGAGGAGTTTAAGATTTGGGAAAATTTATCAGAAAAAATACAAAAAAATAACGTTAAAAAATTTTTTTTTTAAATTTTTTGAACATGGTATGGATGGAAGTGTACCCAAACCAAAGGTTTTTAAAAATGTTTAAAACTTTATTATAAACCCTTTGGTGAGATGGAGCTGAGGTGGAGATTATCGGGAAGGGATAATTAGGATTAAAGCGGGGAGATGAGATTTTAAACCCCATAAAAAAAAACCGAAGAGATAATCCAGAAGGGACGGATAAGAAGAGGTTTCTGGAGGATTTTTGAAGAAAATGGGGGGTGGAGAGTAAGGTTAAGTTTTGGTAGGGCGGTAAGGGGTGGGACAAGAAAAAAACCCTAAAAGAATGGGGATGGAATTTTTCAGAGCCCCGGGGAAAAGACCTGGGAAAGATTTGGGGGCGTGAAATTTTTTTTTAAAGGGGGGGTTTTTTGGGGGGGATTAAAGGGTTAATAACAAACGGAAATGGAGGTTTGGGGTAACGAAAAACCAGGAGGAACAGGGGGTTTAATTTTTATTTTTGTAAATTAAAAAATTACATAAAAAGCTAAAAATGATGTTGTATCGTTTTATTTTTAAAACTTTTATCCTCTCAAATTACTACTGATATAATCGGATTGAGTAGATTACAGTTGGTGACTAAGGCAGGAAAGGATGAAGTTAAAAATGGTGTTGGAGGTTGAGTTGCTGGGAAGCGAAATTGATATTCTTTATTTGAAGCTGTGAACACGGAGTAACCTCAATGTCAACCCCATCTCTGCTTCAAATAATGTTTTGTTAATAGATTGCTGGGCAACAAACTTTGCTTGTGGTGAACTGATATTTTTCAATTTCATAATTACTTGCTCTCCAAATAAGTCATATTCATCTTTTTCCTTCTTTTATGATTGAATCGATCCCAAAAGGTTTACCGCCTTGTTTATGATGGGCACATTAGCTGCAGTTTTGATCCTACTTTACATATTGTAACTCGTTGTTTGGGGAAGGTAATGTTGTTTTATGTGGTGTGCTTGTAATTGTATCATTGTCTTCCCAGTTTGATATCTCTGCCTGGTTCACGTTTTCTTTGTTGTTATTTTAGCTCTGTTTGTCTTCGACCTCTTGATCTTGAGATCCCTGAAAATTGTACTTGAATAGCCATTATTTCATAACAACACGTGTAGGGCAAAATATTTTGTAGTTTAAAACATTATGTATTATGCTTTAAATATGAATATTTTAAAGAAACCTCAATCTCCATTAGCCCATCATACCGTTTGTTTTTGTATTGTGTATCGGTACAGTCCCACAATAATCAGTGATTATGTTACATTTCAATAAAAGTGATTGTTTGTTCGCCACTCCAATGCATCGTGGACACAGAACTATTAAAAAAGTAGACTTTGATAAAAAATAAATATACTTAACAAAACAAATCAGAACAAATTGGAAGAATTTGAGCAACACTGATGACACATCCACACTGCTGTTGTTGTGTCAACTGCCTTTGATCCGTACCAACTTGAGTCGCATTGGGTTCGTGGGCAACACGGTCGATCAACACAATGTGGACGCAGCTTAAGAGTTAATATATAAGTCTAGTGAAGAAATTCTTGGTTATACTCACAAAGACTTGGCATAGAATAAAACATAAACATTCTTAACTTGTAGCTATAGATTAAGTGGGTGTATTATTATGTTATGTAATCTAGTTGCCTAATTAAATATATGTGTTTTATACTTATATTCATTTATATAATCTTTACTATTTATTGTTCTTAAAATATATTAATTCTGTTGTTTGAAAGTTATTTATTAGCATTCTATTGTTCATTATTGGTAAAATTATTTCGAGATTTACAATGCTTCAAGTGTTTTAAGGAACAAACACAACGTTTCAATATGTCATAGGCAACTTGATAGTTAGCATCAGAGAAAAGTGAGATAGAGGTTGAGGCGAAGTGAGAAGACTGAGAGAGAGATAATTGAGGACTGATGATTGAGATGAAAGAGAAATGTAACACTAGTGATATAGCCTTTATGATCAATGGCTCTGTTTTTCATATTAAAAATTAAGAACATGTATACTACAGTATAATTATAATAAGTAAATATGGTATATGAAGCTTAACAAAATTAATTACAACAAAAATATGAACATTACAATTATTAACAGTATAAATCTTTAACAACAGGTATACAAACTCTTGTCATACCTGTTTTACAACTAGTTTTTATTCCTTGACCCATAATAATTTAAGAAAATACTAAAAACTATATGCTTCTAAACTTTGGTTGACTGTTTAAAAAGTCACATATACTTACAAAACATCAGACATAACACAATTATAACAAGATATAACACACAAAATGAGAATGTTCAATGCACAAAGAAGGTTATTAAAAGTAAAACAATATTCAACTTGTGTAACCAGCGTTCCAACTCCACCAGTTTGTCTTTGACATTCGTGGTGAGTTCATTTGGTGAGTGTAATGGTTAGTCAATAGTCAATTATCTTTATTACGATTTCTTTGTGAAATGTACATGCGTCAAAATTTCTATACAGATTGGTCAAGTTGTGTTGGTTTCTCTTCTCCTCCAGTCCAGGAATTCAGCCATAGAGTAGAATGGTATGTCAATGAGCCATCAGGTCAGGGTCGTCTTCAGTTTCTGTCCTTATGGTGTCTTCATGTTGTTTGGTAGAAGGTTAAATAGCTTTTGGCCCATGTAAGATGGTTTCTTTTAAAACTGTCTTACCACCACTGTCCACTGTGTATGGTGTGGTGCAGGAACTAGTGAAAATTTAATGCATGACGAGTATTATGTTTATGGATGTTATGGCCTCATTGTAGATGTTCTTTGTCAACATGCATAATAACTGCCAGATGTATAAGCTAATTATTGTTGTAATCTTTTGCCTGGGAAAAAAATTTCTGCAGCTTGCTCAAGGACCCAGTTCTGACATTATTCTGATGGCTCTTTTTGAAGCAGCAGAATAGGATTGAGGTTGATTCTTATTGGGTCTCCCCGGACTTCAAGAATCAAGAACCATTTATTTCCATTGAAAAACTTCACATTTGAATAGGACACGTCAATAAATAATTTTATAATAACTTGCATCTCATGTGAGACTTGATCACAACGTGGTATGCATCTTTAGATGTGGCTTCATCACTACTATACTTGATTCTTTTTAGAACGTACAGTAGGCATGAACTCAGTTTCTTGGAAAGACTCTCACTATAATCGTTCCATTGTAAGTTGTAGTCCACTATCATTCCAAGAAACTTTGTGTGAGTTTCCAATTTTACATCCAGAAGTGCTGAAATTTTAACATTTCTTCTTCCAAAAGCAAGCTGTTCGGTTTTATCAGTGTTAACTACTAAATCATTCTCGTTACCATGGAATATTGGTATGTCATGTGCAGTGAAATGTATGAATTGACGGCTAAGTTGTTTGAGCATGATTCAGACAATAACAGTGTAGTGTCATCAGCATACATAAGAGGGGAACAATGTGTGCCTAGGTATTATGGTCTGTCATTTATGAGGAAGATGAACAGGAATGGCCCCAATTCCCCTGTTGATTGGAAGAGGCTTTGATCTTGTTACTTGAGTTATATGTCATTTTGTGTGTTTTGAATCTCAACGATTTGGCTTCTTACTTCCAGATAACTCCTGAACCAAGATTTTGTCTGTCCTTTCACTCTAAGTTGTTCGAGTTTACTAAAAATCAGTTCATGAGCCAGGCAATCAAAGGTATTACTGAAATCCAACATGATACCAGCAATCATATTCCCTTCTTCCAAGGCGTCGATGATGAATTCTGCCAGTTTAATCATGGCTGATGTTAACCTTCCTTTGACAAAGCCGTGTTGGTCTTGTCAGGATGTTGTGACATTGGCAGTGGTCTATCAGTCTGGTTCGAGGTAACCAGTCCCCCTCCTGGTTACTCATACAGTTGGAGCACTGGTTGGATAAGTTGAATGTTTTTTTTCTACTTAATAACCTGCTTTGTGTATTGTTGAACACTTTTCTATCTTGTATTGCATATTGTTTGCTATATATTGATATAATTATTGTGCTATGGGTGATAGTTTGTAATAACATGTGACTTTCTTTCAACCGTGGTCTATAAGCATGTAGATTTTAGTGTTTTCTACATTATTATGGGTTAAGGACAAAAAAACTAGTTGTAAATGTAGGCTAAAGTACCTAATAAATAACACCTGAAGATGATAGGAGGTTTTTTATACCTGTCGAAACGTTGTGTTTGTTCCTTTAAACATTTCAGTCAAAATTATGAATGAAAGTGAATAAATGAGTCACTTATGTGTTTGTTGTAAAATTGGATCAATGTGGATTTTGAATGAATATGATGAACAAATGTAGTCTTTCTTACAAATTAAGGCTGACTGTTTCTTAGAAGGTGTCATTAATTAATAGCAAGTAGCTATCATCACTAATTGATCCCTCCAAATTTCGTTTGACTCTGATTGGAATTAAACTGAGAACCTTACGTTTATGAAGTTGAGTTTTAACCATCTACACTATTAAACACTTATATGCTTTTCAAATTTCAAATTAATAGTTCTAAACTTATCGTTTTCATCACTTACTATGTGGATTGAGTTCCTCTTCAACTCCTTCAGTATCATCATCCCAACCACTAACGCTACTTGATCTTATATCATCTTTACTAATAACAGGCAACTCTCCCAGTTCATCACCATCAAATTCCTCTGTGTCACTCATTCTGATAACTGCAAAATAACATTACTTGTTTAAAATCATTAATATTATAATACTGAACTGACAAATTTGAAGATGGTGCTACATGATATTAACAAAAATTAAATGGTACAAAACATAACATTTTAAAACCAAAACTTGTGCTGGTATCGGGCATAGAATAATTATTTATTATTACCCAAACTCCAGATGCAAAGCCTGGAGGCCGTGGTCACGGGTAAAAATGCGACGTTGCCAGCTTTGATTTTGAATTTACCTCACAATTTTGCCCACCTTGATAATTTATCTGTACATCCCAACATTTTTAAGAACGTGACATAGACAATAATTTCACTTATAAAAAAGGGTACAAATCTAGTTGTGAGGCAGCAGCAAGGACAGTCTTCAAGCACTCGCTCAGTAGCATGATGTGGACTGCACTACTCTCAGCCAACTGGTAAAACTTCCCGCTTCCTTCCCCTGATATCACTCGTCACTGTCAACTGACCAATTGTTTTGCATGGCTATACCACAAATTAATAGAGTACTTGTGCTACATTGTTTCGATTGTTAAACTTACTTTTTTAACAAGTTACAAAAACTGCCTCCAAAATACTGGAAAAGATCAAATTATTTTGTTTTATGAAAATTAAACCTAATATTTCCACATTACTCGATATCTTTTTCGTAAATTTGTAAGTAATTAATATAAAAATCCTAGATGACTGAACCATCACAGCAAGCAAAAAATGTAGAACTAAATTTGAAATACTTAGAATATAACCTACCAGGGATCGCACATGGTCTTTAACACCCACTGTAGTATGTTTTTCTGTTTGTTGAGTGGTTTATGAATTCCTCCTGTATAATTTAAAATAAACTCATCGACTGCCCACAATATACCATTCCCTTCTTCCTCAGTCTATGTTGTTTCAACTCTCAGTTCAAAACTGGTTGTTTACATAGGTGTAACTATGACGTGCTAGGGCATGTCTATTTCTGTTAGTAACTTTTAAACATTTCTGGATTGATTAAACCCATTGCAACTTCTAAAGTATGATTGTCTTTATGCTATTTTACAAGACATTCTTTTACAAACAACACAGTTTTTTCTTGAAATGAATATAAATTTTTAATAGCTATGGATAAAAAATAATGCAAGGAAGGACTTGCAAAAACTTGTAGACGTTACTTCAAGAACGTTGGAACCTTGACCATCCATTCATTGTATATATTTACGTTACTGATCAATGTGAAGAGCCGTTTGGACACCCTGCCCACCAGAAGCCACATACACAACCATGACACACGCAGGAGGCTCGAATTAGACATTTTTCAATGCCGCTTGAGGAAGACACAATCCTCTGATCCTGATCAGATTGGTATTCGACTCTTCAACCACCTACCACCTTGGTTAAAGCAGTTACCGGCTAAACAATTTGGATATCGACTGAAGAAAACTCTTATAGGAAAAGAACTTTATTCTATTGAAGAATTCTTCCAAAGCAGTTTTTATTAAATGTAACTACTCCTTGATTTGTAATAACTTTTCTTTTTATTAACATAATCTTGTTTTATGTTAAAATAATACTGACGGTTGTACTGTCTTTTGGCTACACAATAAAAATGATTTTGAAAAGGTTAAGTAGAAAGAAAGAAAAGAAAATCCTTGCACATTCAGAAAAAATGTTATTTTTTAGACAAGCTATTTGAAGTAGGTATCCTACTGGTAACTATGCAGTTTCCATTCAACTTAAAAAAATTTAAATTACTCTTTAGTGCTAAGAATTATTTTGGACTATCAGATGAGATCATATCATGGTGTGGAAAACTGGTTTTTTTGCCAGAAACTCAATTTTTTACTAGAAAATTAAAATTAACCTAAATATTACAAAAGTTATTTTTGTTGTCATTTAATGTTTTTTTTACACTTAACATGAATAGGCCTATGTAATTGGTTTTGGGCGACACAATTGAGATTTTCACTCATGGAAACACTTTTCATAAACATAACCTAGCATAACTTAACCAAACTTAAAATATAATTCTAAAAAACTTGACGTTAATACGGTTTTTGAAATTTTCCTAGGTGAGTGGCTACGGCTACATAGTTACCAAAGTAGACCTAATTTTTCCCCCTCTCATTGCTAGAGGCATTTTTTACTGATTATTCGAACATTGTTATTAGGACAACGGTCCAAACCCACCAAGCTAAATTTAGTTGGACCTCCCAGGATCTGAACCTGTGACCCTTTGCATTGAAGTCAGGAGTGCTAACTGTTAGGCTAGCAAGAGGCCCTTGATTAATTAATGATATAACCAATTTCAGACGATAATGTAAAGGACGTTCAAAAATTACATGTTGAAATTCAAGAGTCTGTACAATCTGGATAAACATGATATTGTTAGCTATCAAATTAAAACTACTAAACACAAAGCTAATTCCCTTTAACCCTTTGGCTGCCAGGGTGAACATTTTTATTTCTATGAAAACTGCCAGGGTTTTAGTATGTGTACCCAAAATTGCCAGGCTAAAATTCTTGATTTTGCATACATTTATTGAAATCTAAGTATTTTATGTAATTTTTAATATTTTGGAATGATTTTTTAAAATTATTTATTAGTCAAAAAAATCGGCTAGGCCTATATGTAGAGAAATATTCATTATAACTCTATACAAATATTTTTGTTGTTACCAAAATATAGATAAACATTATTTTCATTATTTGTGCACCAAAAAATACATTTTATATAAATATGAAAGCCATTCTCTATGTTATTTCCTAAAAGCAAATGTTTTGAAAGGTAAATCCTGAAAATTTCAAGAGTTTCCCTAAAATTTACAAAATTTATTACGATAAATATAACAAATTATCATTGTCCTAGTTTATGTACAGTACAATATACAGTTTATATAAACATTAGTTGCTATTGTGTTTATTGAACATTTAAAATAATTATGTTTTAAGAATAGCCTACATTATATACACAAGTGTCTTTCGCAAATTCACTGGCACAAATGGCGGATGATGCACTCTTGGTCCATCTCAAGTCCACATCTAACGCACACTGTGCGTGATCTCAATCAGTAACTGGTGATATATACGTCCACTCATGTTGAAGGAAACAACAAATAAAACAACTTGCACAGATAATAACCGCATATAACACAATAAACATACATCGTAATGTTTACTTCACAATAGCACGCCTTATGTCAGACACCACGGCAGTCAGCAGATCAGATTAACATTTTTCAAACAAATATGGTATAAAATAACATTTCTACTTAGGTCTCGAAACTAATATGGAATGAAAGAATATATATATTTGTGTTATTATTAAAACAAATTTCACAAGGATAACCCAAAAAATAACAGCACTACGAATTAATTATGCAAAAACAATATATCATTAAAATTAAATGATATATAGTTGTAGGGCAGCCAATGGGTTAAGCAGTCAGTAACACTATACATGTATGGATGAACGGGTTAGGTTAGCTTGGGTACATCTAGAGTAAGTGTTATACATAACTTTATGTTATAAATAAACAAAGTGTTCTTATAACAGCACAAAACTAGTTCACTCTATGTGACTCTTGACTGGAACACTGGCAGAGTTCCCAGCTACTGGCACATTTACCCCTTTGCTGCCGTCATCCGACCAGCCACTTCGTCTTATGAAAATCTAAGAGTATGGTTCTTATCTTAGGAGAATTAAACTGTAAACATCAATTCGGGAGCTGTAGGATAAATAACCCGAATGGGGTTTGTCTGTTACATGATATGAATGATAATATGAATATTTCAGCTCCGTCTGGACATTATTTTGGACATTTACTAGCAGTTGGCTCAGAGCCAAGAAGCCTTTAGGCCTTGTGCCAATGTTGCTAGATCTGCTCTAAGAAGCTCAGCTTGCATTCGACCATCAAACCAGGCTGGGTTACATAACTCCTAGTTTTATGACAGTTGGCAAGATCTGCCAGTGAGAAAAGCTCATGCAACATTTATATTGGTGAACATAACAATCCTATTTTACTGTTAATTTACCAGATTTTCTTCGTGTAATTAATATAATTTACTAATCAGAGTATATATAATCATACTATCACTCCATGTATATTTAAATGTAAACACCATAACTAAACAATCAAATTTTGTTAGATCTAAAAATTACATTATTAAGAAGGACAATTAATTCAATTCTGTTTAAATCAACTGAAATTGGTGGTTACATGAATGAATTTGGATTCTTACGTCTTCTGTTGTTATTTTCAGCTTAGCTGGGCTACCTTTCCTTGGACTTTCCCAATGGCCTGTAATTTCTCAACAATTATTTATTATTTGTTATAGTTTGTTGTAAAGGAAATTATTGTGTTTATGTTATGGTTAATATTTACGAGCACGAAATTAGGTTATTATTTTAAATTCTTCTTCCTCGTTGTCAATGGACCAGGCCAACTATAAATCTGTATCGTGTAGTGGCGTTGTCACATGTCAATATACATCTATGATTTTATTTCCTTACATTTTTAACAGATTGGTGGTATCGTCTGGTAATAACAAATATCAGAGTTATTCATTAAACACGGCACATAGTACTTTCAATGTATCCTTCACTTTTCGATTGCAAATATATCTTGTTTTTCATATTATATTATGTATCGTAAAGAAATAAATACACTTCTTGTGTTGAGGGGCCACACAAATACACGCCCTGAAGCTGCAAAGGCACTAAGAATAATGACTTTTTCTGATTACTGAGAACATTGCCATGCTATATTCCTAGCATAATATAATATGTCGCGTTAGACATTCTGACAGTTTATGACCAGTTTGTTTAATACTGCAGAAGAAACCCTATTAGGTAAGTATCCATCTAGATGTGATTTCAAATACTAGGCTAGCTAATGCCTGTGATATTACTAAGAGTATGCTTTCCAATCATGGCTATAAAGCTACTAGATGTACCTGGCCGCTTCACCGGTCATAGTAAATTGATTTTGAGTCATTATACTTACTTGATACTTGTTATTTCCATCCATAGGCCCTTAAGCGTTGGATAGGTCAAAGTGCCAACTCTAGGTTAGCCACTATTTGGTTGGGGTGGGTTAAGGAAGTTGCAGGTTGGATTACAAATTTTTAGATGGTTTGTGAGGTCTTCCACAGAATACAAACAGTGAGCTATTAGAAATGTTTTCAAATATGCTTTAAATTTTCTATTGGGCGAGCCGGTGGCCGAGTGGTCTAAGGCGTCAGGACTTTGAGCTTGGGTTAGAGATAGCGCTGGTTCGAATCCGGCCTAGACTGAAAAGATTTATCAGTAATATTCACCTTGTACCGTACAGGTTCGCCCCCTTACTCTGACTGATTAAGTTCCTCGCACAGATCAATGGTCTATGGGGAATGGACAGAGTAAGGTTAAGGAGGAGATCGGCCTCTCCTTAAAAAAAAAAAAATTGTCAGTTATTTCGGAAACAAATTTTGGAAGTGATTGATAGAATTTAAGACCAGCATAAAGTGTTTTTTTTTTTTTTCAAAAACCGCCAGTCTATGGGTGATGGAAAATTTAGCCTTAAACCGGGTATCGTGAGTGTGATTTTTTTACAATAATCTGTTAGGTTTTGGGTTCTAATGTAGGTAACTAGTTCAAAAAAATATAGTGATGGAACAGTTAAAATACCAAGTCTGGAGAAGTATCTCCCGCAATGTTCCCAAGGTGGAAGATCAAAAATTGTTCTAACAGCCTTTTTTTGCCAAATAAATATTTTATCCACAAGTGATTTGTATCCACCCCACAAGGCTATGGAATACATAATGTGAGATTCTAGTAGACTAAAATAAACTATTCTAGATACATTAATGCTACACAATTTATTTACTCTTCTTAACACAAACAACCCAGATGCCAATTTCTTTTCAATTTTTTCAATCTGGTCAATCCATGTTAAACCATCGTCCAACGTCACTCCGAGAAACTCAGTTGAATCAGAGGGATCCAGCATATCCTCTCCAATAACAACACTTACTTTATCTACTTCGGTGGCTCTCTTCTTTTGGGCAGTATTTAAGCAGAGATACCCAGTTTTGTCTGTGTTTAATTTGAGTTTGTTGCTGGCAAAGAATTGTGCAAGGGTGTTAATTTTGACATTTGTTTCAATTTCCAAATTTTCCAGATTTTTGTTTTTTGTGAAAAGAGTGGTATCATCTGCAAAAATGAAGAGGTTCTGGTTCGAGACCGTCTCTGCCATATCGTTTATATATATATCAGGAACAGTATCGGGCCCAGAATTGAGCCTTGAGGAATGCCATTTTTGATTGATTGTTTTTCTGAGTGGATTTTGTGAATTTTAAATTTTGATTGATGTTTAATTTCAACAAACTGGAGGCGGTCAGACAGGAATGATGTGAGCCATTTTAGGACGCATCCCCTGATTCCCAGTGCCTCCAGCTTGCTTAACATGATCTTGTGATCATCACAGACGAAGGCCTTTGACAGATCTGCAAAGCAACTTATTACAGATTCGCCGGCCTCCATCGCATCGATGCTTTGGTTCACAAATTCAATGAGAGCTAATTTGGTTGATTTGTTTTTTCTGAACCCATATTGCTTTCTGCAAATGAGTTCATTGCTTTCAAGATAGTGAGTAAGCTACTCACTAACCACTCTTTCAAAAAGTTTAGAAATTGTTGGCAGGAGTGAGATCGGACGATAGTTCCCCATGTCCAAATCATCTCCTTTTTTGAAAAGGGGTTTTATTTTGCCAACCTTACAACCATCTGGCAACACCCCGTTATTCAATGAGGCATTGATGACATGGGTAATTGGCTTGACAATTTCAAGCTGGCAAATTTTAATGAGTTTCATGCTGATTTCATCAAATCCTGTTGAATTTTTTGGAGAAAACTTGGAGAGAATGTTTAAGGTGTCAGTTTCAGAGATGTTTTTAAATTTTGAAAAGAGACAATGATCAATGGAGGGCAGAGGGTTGCTTGAGGTTATTACAGTATCAGGTTTTAATTTCTCCGCAATATTAACAAAAAAGTTGTTAATAGCATTGCTAGTGACATGTGGGTTCTTGATAATTGTGTTTTCTATTTTCATAACTAAGTTATTTACTAAGTGAGGGCTATTTTGTCTAAACTGATTTATAACTTTCCAAGTTTGTTTTGATTTATTGCTGGCATTAGCTAAAGAACCCCCAATCCAATTTGCCTTAGCTTGGTGGATAGAATTTTTATAATTTAATCTGGCGTTTTGATAGACAATCTTATCTACTGGTAACTTAGATGTATTGTAGTTACTAAAAGCTTCAAACATTTCTGATTTTGCTTGGATGACCTCTAGAGTCACCCATTTTTGTTTTAGGGAGCTTTTAATTTTCACTCTTTTTGGTGGACAAGAGATGTTATAGTAATACAGAAATGTCTCCAAAAAGGTATTGTACATGACATTTACATCCTGTGTCTTATAGACTTCACACCATTTCTCAGACTTCAACCTTTGTTTGAGTTCTAAAAAATGTTGATCTTTTAATTCACGTTCAGTGGTCCAAAGTGATTTTAAATTATTGTTAAGTAGTGATTGAAAACTAATAACTATGGCATCATGGTCAGAAATAAGAGGGGAAATTACATTTGCTGTAGAAAAATTTGCATTGGTAATAAAATTATCTATAAATGAATTCGAGTCATCATATAATCAAAATGTGCAGCAAACTTTCAGTTTAATCTGTATTTTTTCATGTTATTCGAATAATTTGTAATGGATATCTTAGAAACACTTATATTAGTTTAGTTTTGAAACAGGCCCATTGTATGATTGAAAGAAAAAGAGTTGTAATCTGAGGCAGCATGAAACTTTAAAGCCTAAAAAAGCCACTGTCGTCTGCGACAGACTGAGACTATTATTTGCTAACCTTCAACAACACTACTGGAGACTTTCAATTACTTAACTTCACACTCGAGTTCAAGACTATCCCTAGGCCCTAGTACTAATCCGTATTATTGTATTCTTATTGCTCTCTGTGTAATTACTAAACTCAACAATTAGGATCTATTGAAATAAAGAGTGGGAAGTATGAGATTCATACCCTGTAATCGAAGTGTGCTAGTATCTATGTTTGATCAAACAATGTGTTTGCCCTAGTCATTTATTGAGAATTAATTTCTTTTAAAAATACAGTGATAACTTTAACCATGTCACTTTCAAGTTTTATTTTTAATGTATCAAAATTTTGCTTTCTTAGGGTAAGGTTATCCATTGATGGTTACTAGATACATTTAGTTGTAAAGGCTAGTTTATGACATAACAATAGAGGACATTAGCTATCACTCTTAAGCTAGCTTTACACTATGTAGCTGGAGAGCTAAATAGCTCAGCTATATAAAAAATGAGCTATATATAGCTCCGTGAGCTACATATAGCTTTGCTAGATGTAGCTCTGCTGTAGGTAAAAATTTGATGCCATTCCGTGTAGCAGAGCTACATCTAGCTCGGGAGAAATCGGAGTTTTCATTTCCCAGCCAGATGCCGAAGAAGAAGGTAGTTCTTGCAGCAGCCGCTGCTACTGTGATATTTTCAAGGCAAAGAATTTTTATAGTCTGCATTTTTAGCGTCCCATAGCACAGGGTAGTCCCTAAATAGTTCTATCAACTTTATAATGTTGTCTTTACTCCAGTCGAATTGACTCAAAAGATTCTCCATTACTGCACAATCGTACACGCACAAAGAAACATGCGAACACAGCCTGCACTAGAAGCACTCTTGATTAAAAAAATGAGTAGACCACAGTAAAAACATGTGACATCAAAGGTGCCGCGGCGGCCTCTAGGGAGGGGGCAGCTACATTTAGCTCTGCTACAAACAAAAACGCACGTGTAGCAGAGCTAGATATAGCTCAGATTCCCTTTGATGTTTACCAAACTTTTGGATAGCACGTTTTCTGCTATATAGCAGAGAAAATAGGCTTATATTTGCTATATAGCCGGACTATATAGCAGATCTCCAGTGTCACTTTTTGTACTTGTAGCAGAGCTATATAGCTATGCTACATGTAGCTCTGCTACATAGTGTAAACCTAGCTTTAGTTGAATTTTGTTCATTCAATATTTATTCAATAGCTATTTAGATTACCAAATAAATTTCAACACTAAACATAGACTTAACACAGCTTTTGAAGGCTTGAATCATACATGTTTTTTGTGTATTTAGCCCTAGATCTGGCAATGGTGCACCTTTATACGGGCGACTTCTTTTTTGCTTATTTGCAGGCGTTTTTATAACATCCCATTTCATAACTAATGGTTCAAATGTAACTATTTATATTATATTTTATTGACAAATAACTGGCATGTAATATAAATGATTGATTTTAGGTTTCCATAAAAATAATTTTGTTTAGGTCGCATGTAACAAACATGTTTATCTTTTGAAATTAATTTTGAAATAAATTCTGTTGTCTAACTGTTAACTAGTACATTTTGTGATAAAAGTGTAAATGTATAGTTTGTTCACAATGTTATTCTGATTACAAAATTATAGTTATTATAACAATTACCTATAACATGCATAGTTTTATTTTTCTGTCAAAATGTGCATGTCTGCTAATATTTACAATCCATCATAATAAATCAACATGATTTGATAAAATAAATATTTATGTAAGAATGGTAGCTAAAACTAAACAAAATAAAATAATAGATTTGAAATATAACCTTATTTATAAATCTATAAACAAACCTAGCCGTTGTTTACATTGCGCAATGCCACAATGGCTAAGCGGAATTTCGTTCGCGACAGCTGGTTGTCGCCCATAGATAACAAATTTTTATTTGTCTAAAAAAAAGAATATAAAAATTATAAATTAGTACTATAAGTGATGCTCTATCAGAATATAATCATTAAAAGTCATGTTATGAAGTTTATTGCCGAAATCTTAACAAAAACAATCTGTCTGTATTGGCGACCAATATTCGTTTCATGCCAGCTCTAGGGTTAAATGGCAGCTATGAACATGTACCTTTTGTGACAGTTGCAGAAGAGTCTTCAGTATCTGTAATGAAGAAAGGTTCATTTCTCTGCTGCTCAATTCTCTTCTTACTTCAGTAGCTTTTCATGTATTTGTAAATATGTAGAATTTTCCATAGGGAAATCTCCCACAAGAAGGGGTCTTCCCTTGGACCCTTGGAATTTTGTAAAACGGTCTGATATTAGCGTCATTTAAGCCTTTCTAAATTATATTTTATTGTATAAATGTTATTTTATTTGCTCTTAAATCAGGACAAAGTAGTTAGTTGTATGATAACTGCACCATAAGTTTGCATTTTTAGTGAAAATATCGACACCACTTTTAACACAGTATCTGTAACGAGCATCTGAATTGTCTGTGATAATTGTATCACAGACTCTAAGGGGCATATAAATGTATGATCCTCTTTCAGAATTATATACTGTAGGCCTACTATACATTTTCCATCTATAATAATTTTTATTATAAAGTGATTGGTCTCTGAAAAAAACAATTAAAATATGATAATCGTAATTCATTTTGTCAACTGAAATCCAAGTCAACTGTAAAGTATTTTATATTAGAAGCTACATATTTTGTTTTCAAAATCTGATAGAACAAAATACTGTAATCAGGAACAAAACACTTACTGTATGATTTTCTATAAACTATTAAAAAATAATTGCTTTGGAATGTTGGTATTGGAACAAAGTTCCTTGAATTTGAATTTATTTTTAAACTTATCTCTGGAATTCCCTCATTACTAAGCATAGTTAAATTTTCTCTTCCTTATAATACTCATAATAAATCTTTATTAAGGTTTAGTTAATTGATAATCCATTCTATCAAACACAATGACAGACTTATCGTATGCGAGAGTGCTGCTGATGCCACAGTACTTTCCCATTTTAGAACTAATGTTTACTTAATAAATTTTTCTGGCCGTCTAATTATTTTTTTTTATTTCTTGTAAGCTGGATTTATTATAATATTGTTTAGTTATATATTTATTGTATTTTTTAAAGTTATTGTTAATAAATTTAATGGATATACTGTACTTGATACACTGAATTATGTAATGCTATCTTGGTAACTATTCTTTAAAAACTGAACATTATTTTCAAAAAATGTGCTATTATTAATATAAATAAACAAATGGTTAATAGACACTTAATTTACTTTCTACCCTGTATTTTTAATTAGTAGTAAAGTAGTAGTGTTTGTAATATATAGTAGTAGTAAAGTGTTCTTACGTCAGTAATTTAACTCAAGTCATAGATCGATTATTTGGATATTGATTTAAGGTCCGTAGACCCATAATCAGTCCTATATGATAACAATGTTTTTATAAGAAATAAATATTAATAAATATCCCAACAATGGATCAAGGAATAAAGTTGGATTGCTGAGGTAAGAACACTATAAAATACAATAGACAAATGTTACCTTTTATTAGGAAATAAAAACCATGTAAGAGCAAAAGTGTAAGTTATACATTTAATTTTTTTTTTTTTGTATTACAGAACCAAAATCGGTGTCAAATGTTGTATTTGAAAAAGCCAGTTTGGTCTGAAAACACACGTTTATTCTCAGATAAACAACAGTCATTTGCAGTAGAAACAAATATACAGAATATTCTACGAAAGAATTTTCCATCAGCACAATATATAGAAGTTCGAGATGTTTCAGGCAAGTAAAAGCTAAATCAGTTTAAATGTATTACTTAGTTATAAATATTTTTGCTGATTTAATATAATCTTGTATTATATTTTTAAGTTAAGCATTATTTTGGTCTAGCATATATTTTCTGAATGAACTATAAACTTATTTTAGTTACTATCATTAAATATAACTGAATACAAATTAGAACTTATATAACAAAATAACAATTGTTAAATATATGCTACAATTGTTTTTATTGATACAAATAATGGTAATCATTGAAAAAATGATATGAAGAATACTAAACTCAGTCAGTAACTAAATATGATAAAATTCATTTAATTCAAATTTACCTGACATATTTTTACTAATATAAGAGGACAATTTTTCTATAAAATCAGTAGAGTATTCCCAGTAGTAGTTATCAGTACTATAACTAATTAGTAATGCAACTAATTAGTATATGGTAATGCTTTATTTTGCCCTAATGGATGTTTTAGGTTACTTTTGAACTTTTAATTTTGGAATATAACAGGATAAAATTTTTATGTTTCATAGATGGTAACAAATCTGGCTTAATGTGGCCATTTCCTAACTGCCAGGCCACCGTTGGAAACTCGATAGCCCTAAGTAGTAGATAGCTCAATCAATCGATAGCTCAATCTTACTGGCGGGTTAAAGCATACTTTTCTATTTCAACTGTATGGTACACGTTTTTTTTTATAATGAGTTGTAGTGCTTTTACAAGATGCAATATGGTGGAAAACAAGTTTATACTAGAGTTTATTAGTTTAAAACGGTTTAAAACTGTCAAAGTTTCACATATTCAACTCTAACAAATATTAAAATACTCAATATCTCATCAAAATCAACTCATATTCCTTAAGAATAGTTCTTCACCTATCAAATTACATTTGCTGTCTTATTATACTATCATTATCATGGATCGAATCATTAAAATAGAAAACCATGTTTTTGGCGTTTTTCGTGAAGCAAAACAACCCCTATTATTCGTATTATTTAGGTCCCTATTTTAGGGCCCTATTTGATGAGACTGTACCCAGTTTGGCCTTGAGGCCTACACTTTTGTTTGGTTAAAAAGTCAATTTTTGAGCCATTCATCCAAAAAGATAAATACGGCAAGGAGACATTTTGTTAATGAAACATTCTATGAAATCTATTCTTATTTTCTTCTTTTTAAAACTTTATCAACATTCTATAAAAAGTTATAATCAGTATACAAACATCATTATTACTATAATTTTTTAAAAGAAAAATGCTTGCTACTAAAACTGTCCATTCTGTTAGGTTAATTTATGTAAGTTACTAAATTTGGAGATATAAATAAGTTTTATTCAAAATGTGAAACTGTTTTCATATTTTTTATAGGTGGGTGTGGAGCAATGTTTGAAATATCTGTCATCACAGAAGAATTCAAAGGCCTAACGATAGTTAAACAGCATAGATTAGTTAATGAGGTGAGATGTAATTTTGATTATTTCAATTACATATTAGAACCTCCCATATCCTAAATAAAGGAGCAAAACCTAAATTATGTTTGGAGGTCTATGGACACCTGTATTGTTTTTATGTGTCCTAGTTAAGGTTAACTTATAAATATAGTATGATTATAGATTTTAACTATGCTAATGAATGATTTTACACAGTTAAAATAAATACAATATTTTATTCATTTATACAGTATATGCAATATTGTTTTCCTATTATACGATCATCCTTTCTAACAAATTTTTCTTAGTTATTATGTCTCATAACAAGAAGTTGAATATCCTGTTATTCATTTACTACCACTGTTCGTGTAGGACGGCAGGTGGGTCAATATTACTGTTACTATGGGCGGGAGGGTGGGTCTATGGACAGTGGTAGTGACCCACCGCCCACCCATACATGTACAGTGGTACTGAGTCTATTAATATTTTTTTTAATGAAAATAATCTACATATAAACAAATTACCACAGACCACGATTGACTGACTTATCACACAATCTATAGAACCACTGAATAGATTTACATGAGATTTTGAAGAAATAAGCTTTTGTTAATACAAAAGGGACTCACTAAGAGAGGATTTCTTAAAATTTGAATCCTAATAAGTAAAAACAGGCCTTTAAAGTTTCCTTTTCTCTTAAAAATAACGTTTTTATTAGTTTAAATGAATAATTTATTTAAAATAGATGATACACAAAATAAAACATAAACATGACACAAAACAAAAATATACATCTCTAATTTAGAAATTCTTAGTTTAACTTCCTCGAAAAAATTTGACAATTTTTTTTAACATTAGCAAAGGTGGAATAGTATTTACTGTAAACATGCCTATACAAAATAAAATGTACACACAGAATTGCCTAAATTCGTATGTGCTAAAATGCGATTTACAATATAATCAAGGAAATTGGCAAAATAAAAAAAAACCTTTATTACCATTTAATTATACTTTAATCACATTTAAAAAACATAAATCTACTCAATACGGCCTATCCAGCCATGATGCCCACCTGCTAATGCATTCATTATTGATGTTATGGATCAACTAAAGTCACTGTACCTCACTATACTTCAAGCACTTCAGTTCCATTAGCATCACAAAACTGCTTAAATGTCATCTAATCTGTTTCATTAGTAGTAAAAACCATTAATATTACACATTTTTTTCAAATGAATGTTTTTTACAGGCCCTGAAGGAACAAATAAAGGACATGCACGGACTCAGGATTCATACAGCACTTCCTTCTGCATCATGATAATGTTCCTTGTAAAATGTACAGAACCCTTATTAATTAGTAAACGCTTATCTTAAACTTTTTATTTTTAATTTCAAAAGCTTCTGTTATTTGATTTTTCCCTGATAACTTTTTAAAGTAATTAATTTAACATGTTGTGACATTTTCATAATTTATAGTCACTGAACATTTTATGAAGTACGGTTAATAATAATGGTATTTTATTTCAAAGGTATACTGATCGTAAGAAGAATTTTGGTTTGAAGATTTTTTAGAATTCTCTGTTGTTTAGTGAAAAAAATTGCATCTAATTCTTTACTGTGGGATCTTTCAAATATTGGGAGTACAACAAAAATATGTTCATATTACTTATTGATTTCAAGAAGTCTTAGTATTGCGTACAATAAAGTCAAAATTATGCACAATAGCAAGACAAAATTATTCCTGAAGAGATTTTAAGACTGGCTAAAATGTGTGTTGAGGGTTCAAGAGGCAGTGTTAGAATAGAATGGGAATACATACAAACTTCTGATATCAATACAAGAATTAGAGAAGATGAGTTGTATCCTCTTTTTGTTCAACTTTGCTCTTGAAAAAGCTCTGAAGACGTAAATGTCTGTACCAGTGGGTGCAAATATGGAGGGCAGAATCAACATTCTGATCATGTGATTTTAATATTAAAAATAATCAAAACACTAGAGGAAGTATTTCTATAAGTTGACTTACAAGTAAATGAAGATAAAACTATATGAAAATATAAAGTGAGACAGATCCGATTGACTCAGTATATACATACACACACACACACACACACACACACATATATATATATATATATATATGAGTATGGCTTTCAAAGACCACCAAACTAAAAATATTTAAAAACATACCAATAAACAAATCTAAATAAAATATAAAGTGCAAAGTCCTTGTGTCTTAGTAGTTAAAAGTAAATCTCCTGTCACAGAGCCAAATCTGGGTTTCGTAACTATTCAACACCTGCTTCTCCGATTGAATGAAAACCAGCTTATCCCCTCTGAAAGAATGCAGTGGACACTCATTAACTGTGTGATCCATAGTTTAATCTTTGACTCCGCAATCATATGACTGATCATTTGCAATTCCCCACTTATATTTCCATTAATTGCATTTTCCCACAGCCATGCGAAAATGACTCAACATAATCCAATCCTTATGAGTAAGACTTGCTCCTCCACCAATGACGGCCATTGGATCTGGTACCAGAAACTTGTTTGTCATATTTCTTAATATATTATTATTTTATTATAATAAAATATTTTATAAGTTGACAATATTATTTTGTCATATTTCAAGGAAGGGTCCGTTTTTCTTAAATACAAAATAAATTATATTTTATTAATTTTGAATGGATTTTCATAAAACATTATGCAAAAAAAGTATTTAATATTTTCGAATTGATGAATTTTCAAAATCAATCTATCATATGTATTGAGTTTTTTAACTGAGTTTCAAGGATTTCCCAAAATTGTGTGTTAATGATGTCTTATACATTTTTCATTTAAAATAAGAGCTTTCCCTGGAAACGTCATTTCTAGAGTGTGTAGTTTGTTGAAGCAAGCATTGTATTCATAATGCAGTTTTACGGCTTCTGTTATGTCTTAATGCTTGGTTTTGAATACATTTGAATTTGATTTTATTTCATAAAAATAGGTATTCACAGGAATCAAATCAGTAAGAATCTGAAACAATAAAGCTAAGTGAA
>JAQJVL010000109.1:806086-989605 GCA_035578905.1 Stictocephala bisonia
ATCTGAAACAATGGGTGAAGTGAATAAAGCTAAGTGTTCACTTTTCACTCACGAATTTAAGAGATTACTTAACAAGAGGTGTGAATAAAACAGACTTATGTTATTCTTGGGCTGAGTGTTCATGTACACACACCATGACGTAATTTATGATTTTAAGTGAACACTTAGAATTTCATGTGAATAAAGATAAGAGTTCCATCAGACATTTAAGTGAACACTTACAAAATGTTGGGTTGCTATTTAGTAGACTCAAAGTTGTAAGACAAGTCTTTTATATAATTTAATGCTGGATGTCAATGATGATGGGCCGAGTTTATACCCATTCACACACGCAAACTATAAAGTTTGGAGACTCCTTGGATGTAGATTACCAAATGTTTTACAAGTTTGACAGGGAGAACGTTGAGTAAATGAGCAAACATTTTCTAGAGGTGCCCTAACAAATGAAGAACGCTTCAGAGTGTTTTTGCATGATCCGGGGTTCCAAAGTGGCGTAGGAGAGGACATTGGTGGACACCTGCCTGTAAAACTATTTGCAGTGTCATGGATGCTGTTTTTTAAATCCAACCAATGGATTAAGTTTCTGTCAACTGACGAAGAACTCAACCAAGTGACAGTGAACTGGAGCACGAAGTACTGATTTACATAAGCAATAGGGGCGATTGAATGTATGCACATACTCATTCGGAAACCAGATCTCCATGGTGATGAGTATATAAACAGGAAAGCATCAATTTGAAAGCAACATACTATATGATGCTAATGAAAAATTTACCAGCGTAGATGTATCTTAGGATCAGTTAACGACGCCCGAATTTGGACCAACTCTAATATATACAGAGTTATGCAGTGCGATGGACACTGTTAATTGGAGATTCTGACTATGGAATCGCGCCGTGTCTTACTCACAATCAGCTACCTCACAACAGATCTCGTACAACTGTTTATTAACTAAAGAAAGGGTTATAAATTGAAAGATGTTTTGGACAGGTGAAACAACGATTTCCTTCATTTCAAAACAAAGTGAGAGTGCAACTAGATAGAGTGCCATCCCTTGTAATTTGCTGTTTTATTTTGCACAACGTAGCTAAGAGAGTGAATGATGAGGGTTTTGAGTTCGTCTTGGAAGAGATAAATAATGATCGAGAAGAACACGACCATAACAATGAAGTTGCTATTCGAAGAAGGGGACAGCAAAGAAGAGATGCCATAGCAATCATTATACATGCCTTGTAAATAAATACAGGTAATTGTTACTCTATTTTATTCAAGTTTAAACAAGAAGTGGGTAATTCTTTTAATAACTATTACATTTTTGACAGCTTTGAGTATGGTACTGTAACAAAAATTGTACACAGAAAAGTTATCTAGTTTGCCATTTAATTTTAATTATGTAGATAAAACTAATAGCGCGCAAGTTTTCATTACATTTCTTACTTGTGGCAGTAGTTTTTATGCTTTATCTAAATCAGGATTTTCCGAGTTGCAACTAGTTTTCGAAATCATGTTATGATTGTTACTAGAAAAAGTGGGATTCACTAACAAATCATGAGAGGGACAGTGCACGTGTGTTATATGTACAGTGAAAGGGTGAGGGGACAGTCGTATAAGTGAACACTTAAGAAACTTATGACAAGGTAAGATTCTTCTACCTATGCTTTATCCACTTAAACTGACTGTTTGCTTATTTCCTGTAAGTGTTCTCTTTTAAGGTAACACTCATTTTCAATCACTTCACCCAATGAAACTGATGTGAAACGTTAAGCAGTGATGATATAACTTCACTGTAGTATTAACCTACAGCGGATCTTAAATCCACTTCAATTATATCGTTACTCAGGTATAAGATAAAGAAAGGTTATAAGAAGAAGAATACTCAACAAAGGAAGTAAATAAATTGAAATATAACTCAGCAACAAACAATAGTGTATTTGATGAAGAATATTCATCACGAACTAGCAGTGAAGAGCATAAGACTAATATTGATCAAAAGAGACCAATACTTGCTGACAAGAAACAAAATAAATTCAGTTTATGCTTTGGTTGGCTTCCACGATTAAAACTAAAGAAGATTGATTAGAACTACTCTTATACCAAATTTGGATGTGCTGACATTTTATTTCATGAATTGAGAGTAAAAATAAATCATAGTCAGTGGTGTAGCAAAGGGGGGGCCTGGACCCCCCCCACGAAATATTGACATAATAAATTAAGTTGGTCTATGGAGTTGTCGAAGAAAGGGAGCATTATCATTACTCTTGTCTACAAATATTAGATAATCACAACACTGATAAAGAAAGGATTTTAATTTTGTTTAAATAATAAATTATCAAACGATAAGTTTGGGCTCGGCTAGTGTAATGAATAGCTATGTAATGAAGGCTAGTGTAATTCTGGAATATGCTTCCTGTGTATGGTCTCCATATCAGTCGGGACAAATAGATAAGCTTCAGTCTATCCAGAGACGATTTATAAGAATGCTGGGTGTGAAGAATGGCTATGCCTATAGAGAGGTCCCTATTGCCGACATTGAAACCAACCTAGGTCTTATGCCTCTGATTTCTAGACGACAAGTTGCTGATATGTTATTTCTATACAAGCTGATCAATGGTGATATTGATTGTCCTCATTTGCTACAACTGGTTAACTTTAGAGTCCCCTCAGTTACTAGATCGCATTACCTTTTTGAGATCAGGTACAGAAATACTAACTACCTTCTTCATAGTCCTATTCCCAGAATGCTGAGAGCTGGAAACGAGGCCTGCAATGTGGTGGATTTCTTCTCTGACTCCTTGGGAACTTTTCGACGTCTGGTCCTATCCCTGGCTAACAACAATGGAGAGTAGAGTCTTCTTTGTGCAAGTGGAATGGAATTGGTTTCTGGTGGAGTTAGTTTCTGTGAAGTGGGTGCTTGGTGGCTGCGTTAAAGGGCCACACTTGTGTTGTTGGGGGCATGGTCTCCCCACATTGCATATTTCACTTTTAATACCAGTGTAGTGATTGTTCCATCTTTAGGTAGCTGCGTTAAAGGGCTACACCTGTGTACGTGGGGGCATGGTCTCCCCACTTTTCGCACACCTATAGCACTCTGAAATTTCACAATCATTACTCCCCACGTATTTATATATAATTATTATTGTTACCTTTTTTATATTTTATTTATGTTATCTATTGTTATTTATTACTACATTTATTATTTATTGTTATTTATATTATTGTATCTGTTATATATGTATATTCTACTTGGGTTATTTATTTATTAGATTTTTGTTGCTGTTACTATTTGTAGAATTTATTGTATTGTTACACGATGGTTACACACTCCACTTATTATGCTATTGGACTGTTGAGACTATTTTAAATTGTTGTTATTGAAGTGTTTGATTGTTAGTTTTAGTTCATTATCATAGAAAGTAACATGAATCATAGACTGCCATCTTGTATGTTATTGTACTTGTAAAATTGGTTAAACCGTGGGAAATAAAATAAAAATAAAATAAAATAAAAAAAATAGCAGTATTTGTATAGCTGGCCGAGTTTCAACTATAGACTGTCTACTTACTAGTTCGCACGGCTGCTGCGGCTCAACGCTAGAGGAAGCTTAAAGGCCTGTTTTCACGGTTATACTTTGTGTGATAGTTGCTGTCATGTGACAGTAACTATCGAAACAACTGTCGCTGTGTGAACAGTTTGAAAATCGCTATCACAAGAGAATTCTCGCACTATCTCAGCTGACTAGGTTGTGTGATAACTAGCTCGACTCGTAGTCTTTTTGGTTGTGTTCGACCATATTAACTATCACATCCAACACAAAGCAATTTCACATTGTAGACACTACTCTCGAACAACCTAACTATCGAGGTGACTTTCATGAGAGCACCATCACGAGATAACTATCGCCGTGAAAACGAGGCTTTACTGTCGGGTGTCGACGCAAAAATTATGTGCACCCGGATCCGAGTTTGAAAGTTGTTTACTAAGAAATTAAGAGGCATATGAAAACTCCAATTGTTTCCCTCGTTTAATCTTGTATTATCTAATATGGATTCTTAACTTTTATTATAAGTTTAAATAACCTTTATCCTAGTTGGAACAAAAAAGTATCTGAATTTTAACTAGTTTTCACTGTACATAAAATATACACAGTCGTACTGAAAAAATCCATCAATTTACAGCATTTATATTTTAATATGTGGTTGATAGTAATGTTAATAAGTTTTATAAATTTCAAACATTTTCAAGAAAAAAGTTCTTAACAATTCCCCGAAACATTGTTTTCTAGGCTTATATAGGTCGTAAAATTAATTACTTGGTCTTGTTGTAAATCTTATGAAATGCATAGTTAGGATACATTACTTTCATATGTGTGAATAAATGCAGTGATTTTAAATCGATTTAAATTAATTTAAAATAACTTTAAATTGATCAATTTAATCAATATAAAATCACTTAATTTATTTACGCATATAATAATACTTACTATAAAAATAAATGTCATGAGGATTATAACAAGACTACCGGTAATTAATATTAAAACCTCTAAAATCGAAGACAACAATGTTTCAAGGAATTGTTAAGAACCATTTTTCTAGAAAAGTCAAAATTCTGAAATTTATAAAACTGATAGAAAACATTGCAATCAACCAAGTATAAATTATATCAACCATATAAAGATGATACATTAACAGGCTTTTTAGTAATAATGGTGTACATTTGACGTACAGTGAAAACTAGTTAAAATTCTGATACTTTTTTTGTTAAAACTAGGATAAAAATTATTAAAACTTATAATAAAATTTAAAAATACAATTTTCATAACGCAAAATTAAACAAGAAAAACAATTGTGTGATGAAATTAAATGAAAATTGACTTTACTAGGTGGAGTTAGGACTATTAAGTCCTCTCTTCCACTCAACCTTAAAATGATTGGAGTTTTCATAGGCCTCTTAGTTTCTTAGTAAACAACCTTCAAACTCAGATGCACATAATTTCTGCGTCAACAGTAGTAGATCCTTATTCCAGTTCCAGAGTGACTATTGTTGTGTCGCCATCAGGTATTATATACTTTGTAGTGACAGTGACGGGGGTGAGTGCTAATGTTCTTTATGTTTATTTCTGTAAAATAAAATTTCTTTCATCATAAAGAAATAAAAATATTGAAAAACCATGAATTTAACTAAGATTTCTCCGAGAAATTAAGTTTTTTCAATTATGAAAAGTGTTCAAAACCCTTCTATTTAGTACCTTGTTATTCAAAAATTTTCCCGCGGGGGCACGCCCAGACCCCCCCCCCAAACAATATTCCTGGCTAAGCCACTGATCATAGTATAGTTAGTTCGGAGAAAAACGTGAAATACCTATCTTAGAAAAAGAAACATAAATTTAGCATTATTGAGATAGTGTATACAATGTCCCTTATAAATGTAATTAAGTGTTACTTTTTATGAATTTTGCCTTGTTTTATCTGGAGCCTTCAATTGCAGTGTTTAATTCATTTATACTACTGAATAAAGCCAACTAATTTTAATAATTTACATCTAAAGCTTCATTTTAAATAGAAAATTGAATAATGTGTTTTACTATAGAACATATCCAATCCTTTTTATTAAGAAAACCTTTAATAACCGCATTAAATAAACATGGCTGTTATTTAAAACTGAATATTTTTGAGGGAAAACAAAAACACAAATACAGATTTAACAAATACATTTACAGGTAAAATAGCAATATATACATTACAAAATATTGTAATAAAGAAAAGTGACAAATATACACTTTTTTCTTAAAATAATATACCAAACTGGAATAAAACACTTATTTTTTACAACTTTAGCAGAGATCTTTTAGCATTTGAAATTTACAAACCTTCTTATGAAATATATGACTAATATTAACAAACTATTATAGTAATGAAAGATGGAAAAATATAGTACATTCAATTAAACTTTGAAATAACTATAATAGTTCAAGGAGATTTACTTAAACTATTCATGAAAGCCATGCCATGACTCCTAAAGTGTTTCTCAAGAGACGAGATTGAATCGAACATTTCATGACAAACACGACACTGATTATCATCCGCTTCTTCTTCGAAAGAAACAAATTTTTCAGGCAAACTAGACCTATTGTTCTCAATATAAATACTCACATCTTTAATGCCATGATTAATCTGAAGATGTCTCTCCAAAGAAGGTAAAACTACAAAGCAAAGACCACATTCTAGACACTGAAAAGAATTAGGATCAGTTCTATGAATAGTAATATGTTCAAGAAACGCCTCTCGTGTGTCTGCCACAAACTTGCACTTAGCACACAAAAGTTCATTTGCGGACTTTGAATCAACTACTTGGCCTTGAATGTGAGCCTGTTCTTTAGCAAACGTTGCCTTGTCTTTATACTGCTTTTTACGGTTTTTCTTTTTTACTGGTATCATATCTAAGTACTGATGGCTTGCCAAATCATTTTCAAAAAATTCACCATCAATTGTTTTTCTTTTTTTGTTACAAGAATTTGCATCATCAAGACTGTAGGATCTTTGAACAACTTTTGGGGTGATATTTTTACGTTTCATTGTTTTGTCTAACTTATTTTTCATTGCATTACTCAAGTTATATGCTGTACCATTATTAGAATTTACAAGTGTTTTGTTACTTTGAGCTCTAGAATCAACAACATCAAGAGGTTTCACACACTGTTTGCAACATAGGGACTGATCATTGAGATCAATTCCTGGCAAGAGAACTACAGCATTTGTCTTGCATACAATGCACAATTCTTCTGTTTTCTCATTCACTTGATGTCCCTGTGTATGTTCCCACCCATCTAGACTCAAGGGATCTTTTTCTGCAGGAAGAGTTTCTTCTTGTCCTGGGTACTTTGGCACAATTACAGGTTCTTCTTCGATATCAGAATTTGAATCTGACAATGCATCTTGTGCGTTATTAATCTCTTGATCTGCCATAGCATTGTTGTTTATGTTTGTAGTTGTTCCCTTTTCTTCAAATTCCTTTTTTTCCTTAATCTGATGAATGATAAAAGCCATTTTATTTGCAAACACAATAAAACATAGTGGACATTTGTAACCATACATCAACACGTTATTGGCTTTTGTATGATCTTGTACATGAGACACAAATTTATCAATTGGTACAAGTTTTTTTGGGCACAACGAACACTGTTTATAGTCAGTTCCCACAACTCGTTCTTTTGGATGAATTGTTGCTAAGTGTTTGTTTAAAGAATCTTTATTAAAAAAAGCAACTGGACATGCAGTGCATTTGTAAATGTCTCTAGAGTGTGTGGTCATTATGTGATTACCTAAATTATTTGCAGAGGCGAAATGTGCTTTGCAGGACACACACATATATCTTACGCACTTGGCTAAATGACCACAAGAAAACTTAACATGAGCATTAACATCATCCCAAGTGTTAAAATCTTTGCCACAATCTGGACACTTGAACGGGGGTAGTTTCATGTGGATACGGAGGTGAATTTTAAGTGCACATCTGGTGGGCAAAATCAGTTTGCAAACCTCACAAGCCAATTTAGAATTTGTGGGCCGATTGGAACCATTTAAGTGCTTGTTGATATTTACACACGAGGCTCCACATTCTCCACAATATCGTCTTAAAGATGTTGATGCAGGTTTTTCCTTTGATTTTTTTGGATTAATTTTTGTGTCTGTACCCAAGCATGTATTATTTTCTGTTACATTTTCAACATCAACTTCCTCTTCTTCCTGGTTTTCATTTGTTTTTTCAGTATCTTCATCTATAACCACATCATCAATGACTCTACTTTCTGTTTCAGATACTAAATTTGGTGTGGAGGAGTTCATATGAGTGCCGTTCTTGTTAATATCTGATCCAGGCAATGGGCTACGAACTAAAAGCACGTTATTTGTAACTTTTTTATTTGAAACTGTTTGATCCTGTGTTTGTTTCTGTACAGTTTGAACTACTGTTGGTATCTGAGGCGGTTTTGGCAATACAATTGGAAAAATCTTTGGAGATGATTGTGAACTAACAGCTGGTGAAGGAATTGGCTTATTTAATAAAGCTGAGGTTTTTGTCTGAAAACAAACACTCTTCGACTGGCCAGCAACTGTAGTTATTTTTTTATTTGAGGGACTTTGAACAATGACAGAGGAAATTGTCTTTTCACTAAGACCAACACAATTACCTGACTTCTTAGTCAAGTCTTCAGTTTGAACTACAGATTTTATACTTTTTTGCAATATACAATCTTTAGCAGGCAAGTCACTTCCGCTCTCGTTTTTTAAAAAGGAAGAAGCTATTCCACCCTCGATTGCCTCTGTAGACAACGGACTGAATGAAATACATGTTGTATCAATGTTTTTAATAGAACAATTATGCCCCCGAAGATGTTTCAAAAACACACATCTATTGAAGAATTGAAGTTGAACTTTACAAATTCGGCACCAATAGCATATACTCAGGCTTCGTCTTGCCAGATGTTGGTTTAGACTGGTCTGTAAAAGGAATCTGAAAAAAAAACAAAAAATTATTGAAGATGCATGTGTCTAAAATGATACACAACATTCTTAATTTACCATTTACTTTTCAAATCAAATAGGACAAAATGATAACTATAACTAGTTTGTAAAATGAACATGTGAATTATGCCTTATATGCAATGATGATAATTTAAATTGCTCTACAAGATGAATTATAATTTATTAAATATATGTCAATCAAAAGCGCCGCTTAAACCTGTATATTTTGACAATAATATAAATAATAACTGACAATGAAACCAGTTTTGTTACTGTCAAAATTAGTTTTGATGATTTGTGTTAGGAAATATATGTTGAAGAGTAATTTAACATATATTAAGTAGAATAATTATATATTAGGTATCTTATTCTGTATACTGTTCACTTATTCTTTGTTCTAATAACACTTTTTGTCATTATTCAGTGCAAAAATGTTGATGAATAGTTAATTTTTGTTGAATTGCTAAGGCTGATTTCAGTAAAGTTTTTCGGGTGACTATATAACCAAACAAAAGTTATACGTGTTTGGGAGATTTCTTTACAAGTCTTTCTGATAGGCAGTCGACGAATTAAACTACGACACAAAATCTTCCATCTTGATCTGAAGTTGAATTTAATTGTAAGATGAGATACTGTCCACGAAAAACAGTTGGAACGTAAAATGCTTGTCCGTTTTTGGCCAAATTGTAAACAATTCCACAGCAATATTATTGATACAAATTGTCGTAGCGTGTAAAGTCTCCTTAAGTTAGTTAAAAAAACATTACTATTATATTTTTTCAAACATAATTTTAGCATGGATTTAGTTATATTATTAAACAATACACATTTTAAACCTGTGCATGCCTTGAAACACCATATTTAGAGTTAACATTTTAATAAAGATAGAATTATTCATTAGTGAGATACCGATTGTAGAAATATGGGCGTATATGAGGGCGAATGAATGTAATAAGTTTAGATGAACGAGTGTAGTCTTTGTTACCAATTAAAGTTGACTGTTCCTCAGAAAGAGCTATTTATTAATAGCCCAATAGCCAAGGCAACTAAGGAACCTACAGCTTTACGTGGAATCCCAACCACGCAGTGTTGGTTTGTTTTTCAGCTGTAATTGACAAGCCTGATACTCATTTATCTTCCCTACACATCTGATCCTTGACTATCCCCCAACATGAACATTCAAGACTTCTCTAGTTATGTCCACATCGATGGCAACAATTGAGCAGATGTAGCAAGAAAAGTCTGAAACACCTCCCATGTAGTCACTCCTTTTATACCCGAACTAGTATAAAAAATATTGAGCAGTATGTGCAATATGAACAATACAAGAACGTGGCACATGAAGAAGGTCAGTTTCTCTTTGCTGAAAATGTCCAATACTTAATGATTATTTCTACGTTTTTCTCGGTTTTGAAAGAATTCCTGTTTTCCCGCTTTTAAAACAATCACACTACCTCCCCCTCACCAAAAGAGCACTATATTTTCCCTAGATCTAAAATATGTTCAGCCATTCTTTTAGGCTTTAAAGTATTTTAAAATAGTTAATATGTGTTGAATACCTAAGAAACACAAGTGGTAAGCAAAAAATGGATAAAAGTCCTTGTTGCTCAGTGATATCACAGTAGGGGTTGATGAAAATATGAAACACAAAAGGAAGACCACAACAAGGACAAATAAGGATGGCTCTTAAACCATAGAGGTTCTAAGCACATTAACTATGAGTCCTTATTCTTCATTTCACCTAACTTGAAAGCTCACTTCTATGTACCATAAGTGTCACAATATACAAAACACCCTCACTGTTGTTAGTTTGACAGGACTCTCTTTACTTCTGCATAAATCATACATAGATGTATGATCAAGGATAGATTCTCTTGATTATTGTTTTATATGCTGTGAAAACCCTTAGTCATAGTATCCTTTTGTAAGTTCCCTTAGGAACGTATTTTGCAAGTAAATGCACATCAGCCGCCCATTTGTATTATCATACTGTATTGAGAAACATATAGTGTATGTGTGTATATGTGCACTATCATATTAGATACTCTTCATATAATATATATTCACTGTACTATAGTATGTATATATTGGTATTGTATTACTTCTATTCTAATTATGTTTATGTATAAACTACGTATTATTATATAAATTATGTGTAAGGTGTTAGTGATAAGTCACTAAAATTCGAAATTAACACCAATTATACTACTCAGCCTACCTGTGTGTGTGTGAGTGCACGTGCGTATTTGCTGTTATCCTATGATAAGCAATAGCCTTTGTTGACGCGCTGCAGTGGACCGCTACTTTGAACTTGTCATTATAGACTGTCAAGTGAAAGTTTGAGTATTTGTTTAACCTGCGCTGTCATCATATACATGAAATCGATGACAGAATTTCCCATTTGTATTCTATTTTGTATTTGTAAAAAATGAAGGAAATAAATATATTCTATTCTAATTCTATTCTAAAAAAAAGATTAAAATGTCATTGTTGATGTTTTTAATGAAGTAGACGCACCTTTCTTGTACATTTATGAAGGCATGGACATACCTTGCCGAGACGGCTAGACCTAACTTGCCATGACGGCCTGGACATATCTTGTCATGAAATGGCAACAACAGAACACTCACGTATAATGTTGACGTGCCTCCAAGCCAGTCCCTGGGACAAAAAAAAAAAAATGCTCCCTCCAAGCAGATCTACGGGCACTGGCGTCTCAGCTTCAATGGGTGTGGAAGCAAGTTTTTGGTGTGCGTAATATATGTGATTTTTTTTGCTGTTAATAAGAGACTTTAAAAGGGGTAGCCAAAGTAGTCTAGCCTTTATGCTACTCTGGCTAATTGGATCATTGTACAACTGAAAGGAGACCTTTCATACCCGTTAGACTGCTTCCGTTTCATTTTGAAACTAGAAAAAATAGATATTCGAGTAATTTTGATTTATGCATATGCCTTTTATACCCGTTAGACTGCTTCCGTTTCATTGTGAAACTAGAAAAAATAGATATTCGAGTAATTTTGATTTATGCATATGCCTATCACTTATTTTCATCAAATAGTGTGTTACTTATAAAGTAGGGGTGGACGAGAGGAGATTTTTAAGCTCGGGAGGGAAACGGGAGGGAAATTAATTTCCTCCCACATTTCGAGAGGGAAACGGGAGGGAAATCAATTCCCTTCCAAATTTCGGGAAATTTTCGGGCGAGAATTTTCCCCAGCTGTAGCAAACATTAATTTCATAGATAAAACAAATAAAACCCAAAGCTTTTTGTAATAATAATTTATAGGTATATTATATAGGTAGAAATAAAACCATTAATGTCTAGACATATTTATTTACACTTCTTCTTTTAAAATTATCTTTAGCATTATTTGCCTGTTATGTACATAACAAAAAATAAATTCAAACAGGACTAAAATTTAAAAAAAACCAGATCACATACTTAAGTAACAAAACAATGTTATCTGAAATAATTGCTAATAAATATTTGGAGCTAGCTAACTAAACTAGATATTAGAGTACATGATAAATAGGAACTAAAATATAAAATAATCAATCACTTAATAATTATTTTTAAAAAAATCATAAACTATAGGGTTATCTTAGTTTTTATGAACTGAGTTATCTACATAAAAGAGAATAAATAATTCAACTAAATAATAACAGATCACATGGTAAATAAACTAAACAATCTTATCTAAAATAATATTTATTGAATACTTTAAGAAAATTTTAACAAGTAAAATAAAATAAGAATTACTGTAAAAAAATTGTTTGAGTCACAATAAACACCAAATAAAATTACGAATAGGCCTTTAATTATTAATTACTTACACTACATTGTAATTATGAACTTAAAAAAAAACACACACACATATAACAAAATTTTAATTAGAAAAATAAAATTGGGAAATAAAATTTGTCTAACTTTATAATAACTGTTAAAATCAAACTACTTTGAAAATAAAAATGTAATAAGGCCTATCTTGGAACCTAACAACACACAATTACAAGATAAAAGTTACAAATAATCTACAACATAAAAATAATTAGTAATAAAAAATTGAAATTATTTCTTAAATGAATAATTTTCAGTCTAGGTACAATGAAGACTAGACATAGTAATGAATAGGCATGAAATCAATTGAACTAACTATCAACATTTAAATTTAGAAACTCTAAGATGATTATACAACATACAAAAACAATATACAACATCAAAGTTATTTAAAAAAAAATGATAAAGTAGATTTTATTTTAATTTGAAATATGGTTTAATCTACGAAGCAATGTCATGATCAGAAAATAAAGTAACTTCATATTAAAAGTTGCAATTTTAAACAAATTTAGAAAGAAAAACAAAGGTAGTATAGCCTATTCCTATCTTAAAACCCAACAACAAAATACTTACAGGATAAAAGTTGCAAATAATCTATAGAAAACAAACAAACATAATAAGTAATAACAACTGAAATGACTTCTTAAATGAATACTGTTCAGTCGAGGTACAATGAGGACTAGACACATTAATGAATAGGCATGAAATCAATTAAAGTAACTTGGCCCTATCAACATTAAAATTAGAAACTGCAAGATACAAATATCAAATTTGTTTTAAATTCAAAATTATACAATAGATTTTATTTAAATTACTATAATGGTTTAATCTATGAAGCAAATTTATGGTCAGAAAATAATTAACTTCATATTAAATTTTGCAAGTTCAAACAAATTTAAAAAGAAAACTGTAATGCAGCCTATTCCTAAAATAATATGTAATACTTTGAAATATTATTCAAACAAATTTGATACAAAAATTTGAGTACAAATTAAAAGTAGGCCTACAAACTAGGTAACATTTATCATTTGAATAGGAAGGATATGCTTTCATTGCAATAGTTTGGCATTTTGGTGTAAAAACACAAGTTCTTCAACATGACCAGAAGTAAGTCGTTCCCTTAGTGGTGTTATTACATTACCTGCGCTAGAAAAGGTGCGCTCACTACTAACTTCAGTGGCTGGAATGGACAAGAATTGTCTTACAATTCCACTTAAGATGGGGAATCTTTCTTCATGTTTCTTCCACCAAACAGTAGGGCTTTCTGAATGTTTAATGAGGCCTTCACCGAAGTAAATCTTTATCTCATTCTCTATTTCCCTGTCCTGCTTTGAAGTACAAGCGCTATTTTCTTTGGCCTTGCATTGAGCTGCTTTTGCAAAGACAGCCCAAAGAGATTGTTTTGGTGGTGCATTGTCTTGAACTAAAAATAACAAAAAAATGCTGTAAAAACATGTTTACTGATACACACACATATATATATGTATATATATATATATATATATATATATATATATATATATATATATATATATATATATACACAATTTAATTTGTTTGTTTTTTTTCGGTTGTTAAACTGTTATATTTGAATTACTTTAAAGCAGTGTTGTCTTTTGATTTAAATATGAAAAATAAAAGATAAATAAAAACACTTAGCAATAAAGCAATAATGTTAACAATTATTGTTAAACTGAATTGATAAAATTATTTAATAAGTATTTGTACCATACTAACCTTCACTTTGGGAAGATGCTGGATTCACTTGTTGTTGCTCGCTTCTCTTCAAGTCTTTAGCTTTAATTTTCAACTCATGAAGAGCTAAGGACCTTTCATGTTCCTCAAGAACAATGTCCTTGAAACGAGGGTCAATCAGCATGGCTGTTAGGTAGGGCTCTACTTTCATTTGATTAGGAAATCGAGTTTTTATGCATTGTAGCAAATTCCGTGCAAATGTCACGCCTGTACCAGATATTCCACTTGAGGTATAAGTTTTCAATTTCTCCTCAATGCAGAAGATAATGGGAATGACCATCGAACAAGTTGGAATCGAAGCTGAACAAATTTCTGTAGTGGCTTGGTACAACGGCTCTAATATTTCAACATAACCATCCACTAAACGCCATTCAGATACAGTTAGGTTGTCCAATTTTCCAAATTCCACTATATCCCTTGAAACAGGCTCTTTGTTTACAAGAAACCGAGAAAACATTAAGTACTCAGAGTTCCATCTGGTTTCACAATCCTGAATCAGATTAAGCTCTTCCTTTCCCATTTCTCTTTGAATTTGATGCAGTCTTTCGGTTGCTTGGCTACTGTGTTTATAGTGCCCTACCAATTTTCTCACCTTTGCCACTAGATCTGTCATGCCAGGTGTCTCTTTCTTAGCATCGTTAAGGGCTAACTGAAGCGTGTGTGCAAAGCAAGAAACAGCTTTAAGTTTAGGTTTACACAAACTCATCGCTAACTTCATGTTTTTAGCATTGTCTGTGATGCCGTAAATTGGTATTTTTAGGTCATGTAGATTCCACTCTTCCAAACATTCATGAACCTTTTGGGCAATGTTTTCGCCACTATGGGCACCAGAAAAACTGTAACACCCCAAACACAAGTTTTTTATTACAAATTCAGCATCCATAAAATGGGTTGTCAGTGCCATGTATGATTCATTTGACAATGATGTCCACATATCAAGTGTCAATGAAATAGAAGTAAAACAAGACTTCTGTTTTTCAATTTCATTCTGTATCACTAGTTTTGTATCTGTGTACAGAGATGGAATAATTGACCTACTAAAGGTTTTTGAACTTGGTAGGTTATACAGAGGCTGGGCTAAATGAAGAACCCTTTTTAGTCCTTGTTCCTCAACAAGACTGTAAGGATGGAGACTGGATGCCATCCACTTGCCTATCTCCTTAGTTATAGCAACAGACTTAGGGTTTTTTTATCCCATTTATTAAAGTTGGATAACTTGGTTTGACTATTGCTTGTTGAAGTTATTGTGTTGCCCATAAACATGAATTGCTTTTCGGTTTTCTTTGATTCAAGTTCATGTTGCACATTCTTATATAAAAGATACTTGGAATAATGTTTGTGTTCTAAATGCCTTCTCATACCTGTTGTATTACCATAATTAGTTTTAATACTCTTGTTGCAATAATTACATCTACCAAAATCAGAAGCAATATTAGTGAAGTGTTGCCAAATTGGAGCTTTCTTAATTTTATTGTTTATGTTTGGATCTATTTCTTGATTACTTTGAGTTGAAGATGAAGCACTGTTAGAATCACACATTTTTAATTCATAGACCCACTTTTATAAAGTATAAAACAAATTCACTATCTACTAATAAAAACTGCACTTTTGCTATATTAAAAATAACTTCTTACACTTTATTAAAATAAATAGAGACTGTAAACAATAAAACACCACAACACAACTCAACAGTAAACAAAACATAGCCGGCCGATCTGATTCATTGTACACGTGTTCACGACCACAGTTTCCCGCGAAAATGTACAGTACTGAAGCCTGTTGGCAAAGAATGTATCCAAAGTGATGCTAACGATTCAAGCGTCATCGCCAAACATCAGTCAGTTGCTCTCAGAATAATTACTCCTCTTGAAATGGAACGTGTACAAGAGTAGGGAAATAAAAATGCCAAACTTATTCATTCCATCAATAGTAATAATTATTTGTGATACCTAAATCCGAAATAAATGTAGTCATTCAGGATCAATCAGTTTTTTTAATTTTTATCGGTAATGAAATGTGTAACTCGAAACTAGTCCATTACATCAGTCATACCGAACAACTGATAAATTATTTCATCACGATGCCATTCTTACGTCATCAGATGAAAACGTCGCTAATGAAAACTGAGAAAGTAGTCGGCGAAATAAGCCTAGCCAATAGGGAAGAGTTGAAAAGTTCAAAATTAAAAATATCAGCTAAGTGCCGATTACAATATAACAACGATTGTGGACAGCTAAATTATAAAACGAAAAGTTTGATATGCTTCGGTTCTATAAAAATTCTTTTCATTATTTCTGAATCCGTATCGTAAATAAAGGTCTTGCCACAGTATGGTTAATTCATCATAAAGTGTGTTGCAACACTTGCAACTACCACAGTCCAAGTTAGATCGTGTTGTATTTTAATTAAACATAACATAAACGTAGAATTGACAATTATGAACAGGGAACCGTTCAGTCAGTTTACGAATCAAAATTATCGTATTTCACTCACTACCTTTTACACTCCTCCGTTTCTGTCTAACCTAGCCAGGAAACCGTTTAACAGTTTGACAGAAAAAAATATCGTATCCCTGCAAATGTTCCATGCAGATTTGGCAGCGAGCACAGAATAACATAGAGAGGCGACTCGGGCCGGCCAGTGAAGCCACCTCTGAGCGCCTGACCCAACTGTCATGGCGGCCGCGTGGCATGAGTCACCCTACTGGCGAGCCTCAAGTGGCTCTGTGAAACACGTGGTGGGCGACAGTACTCGCGTTGTTTGTGGTGCGGTAGTGTACTTAGCTTTGTTTGGTATTCTATCATGCCGCAAACTTGCGTAGCTTATGGCTGTTTAAATAGAGGGAAAGTCGGTGGTGTTACATATCACAGGTAAGGTTTGTTTACTTAGAAAACAGTATTTTTAAAAAGCACTGTGAGAATGCTGTTGTGAAAAACGTTTTCTACCTTTCAATCAAAATACACTAACGTGCTTTAGTTCTTCTTCGTTAAAATGGGCCGTTAATGACAATTCAACACCAAACATATTATTCCTTAATATAATTCAATAGCAACCTCACTGTACTTTGTAGTAGCGAATTTCCCCTATAGGGAAGAAGCTATTACCGTAGGTGGGCTGGCGAGATCCAAGACCGAGACCAGATATAATTTCATTTTAGAGGGATCCCAGATGCTATACCAAATACAATAACCAAAACACCATTCTTTGGAAATTATCAGTTTTCATATGTAGGCCTATATATACAAAGTCCATACCACTCGTTATATCTGCACCAGCTAAAAACTACACCTAAAATATATTTTTAATGGGTTTTAAAAAGTGAATGTTAATATTTTTTATAATTATACTGCAGTTTCAGAAGTAGGCTGAATAAAATTTGAGAATTAAAAATGAATACTTTTTTATGTTTAGTTTTGAGCTGCCGTATCAGAAATACTGACATTACCAATTTAGAAAATTTAGAAAATATGTGGTTAAAATTTCATTCACGTATCTTTAGCACCTTCTGTTTAGCACATAATTATTTACATTGTAAAATAAACAAATTTCAATACTTGTGTTCGCATTATTCTTAAACCTACAACCAAAAAATTATCAATCATCGATTTTTTCTTAAATTTAACATGATGTTGGTCAATTAACATTTCAACAACTTCCAAGTTATAAGTGTAAATTAATAATTAATTTTTGTCAAAGTATTCATAAGATAAATAAAAATAGGTTTCAAAGATTTGATAATGTATTGTAAAATTATGACACCTTTGTTCTATCTAACAAATAGTATTATTTGTTATTTAAACAATAAATGCGATGCCAAGCTTTATCTGTTCATCTATCGCGTTACTATTCTATGTTCTGTAAACAAGTTACGTGATTTCCCATTACTTTATTATATGTTGTAAATCATAGTATCATAAAAATATTTAAAAAACAGTAATTAGCGTTCAAAGCCTTTAAACACTATTAATAATGAGGAATGGAAGACAGTGTCTATGCCAGTCGTTTCCACCGGCCTTAGGCAGCTGTCTCGGCGCGGCGAGTAGATCTAAGCGGCAAACAGACTATTTTTCGCCAGTTTCCAACTTAACTTCCTGGACAAACCATTCACGTAAGGTAAAAAAGTTTTAAATAAAAAAATAAATTCAACTCTTTATCTAAATCTTTCTCGCTGACGAAACTCACCTGCCCTAAAAATAAAAAACTTCCTCACAGGTCAACTTTTTCGTGACATTCACTTCAATTTAAATGGCATTGAAAAATTCAAAGCATTATTTTAATATGTTACTCTTAATTGTAAATTTGTAAAACGGGATCGTATGCATCTTTAAACATTCCTTTATTATCCTATAAAATTTCAATTTTTTTGGAGGTGTCTAAGAGTTTTAAAACGCGGTATAATTAATGAGCGTCCGTATTAACTTTCTAGTGGCTCGCCGCTGGTTTTGCGTTTCTTGACCCAACTGTCATGGCCGAAAGTGGCTTCACCTCCTTATACACGGCTTAAATGGGAATAGCCCCTCTATGTTATTCTGTCCTCGCTGAGATTTGGCGATCCCAAGTGTTAACAAAATAATAATACCTTTCCACGGATATATATATTTATTTTTATTCAATTGAAAATAAGTTTATATTATTACGTCATACAATGCTAGAACACAATCACGATATTTTACATGATACGATATTTTCTTTCGTAAATCCATTGGATGATTCCCTGCTCAGATAAATTATCGAAACGTGTCTCTGTCAGCATACGGGAAATATACGATAATTTCAGTTCCATAAATGAGCTGAATGGTTCCTTGCACACACAACCTAAGCAGTAAGCGTGATGGAGTGTCGTCCTCGACAGTCGACTGTAACTTCACTGCTACTTTCATAAGTAAATGATTATATTCCACGTTGATCAGGACAAGACGATCATGCTTTAGTTACTGTTTCACTTTTATTTAATGACTAAAAATCCGGAAATGACCGCCGATTACGACGACGCTATTGAGATCGAACAATATAGTTGGTTACATCTTGCAGTAACCATATAAAAAACTCCCGACTGGAATTCCCGACCGTAAAAAAATTTCCTTCTCGCAGGACGAGAATTATAATTTCCCGGGGAATTCCCGAAATTTCGAGACTCGTCCATCCCTATTATAAAGTATTGTTTTATAAATCCCCTAAAATATAACTACAAAGATTTTTTCTACAATTTTTTTGTTTTCTAATCACAGCTGTGTTTTGTATTAAGGAAAACGTCGTGCAAACAACAATTTTATACATTTATTTTAGAAAATATCACCATAATCTAGGAAAATCTTATAGGATTTGAGATTACCTAGATTAAAAAATATACATTCCAAAAATAGGTATTTTGATGGCTTGGCTGATAATCAACTTATCCTCAGTAATTGGCATGTTTGGCCATCTACTAGCATGTGATTACTAAGGATAGGAACTAATAACAAAAATGATAAACAGGTCAAGTTGACTGAAATAAACAAACATCCTCCACCCACAAACTGGAGGAGTGTTTATTGTAGTGTATTTATTGCAATGTAAATATAGCAAACAATTTTGCAGACTTGGTCTTTTAATGTGGACTTAATAATATTATTGAAGAGTTATTTACAATGGATTTGATGGCAATAATCAATTACTGCTATGTCGTTTGACTGTCACCAACTGAATTTTTTATGGGAGGGCTAAGGTACTTTGTCTTAAATAATTTTGTTTACAAAAATGGTAGATAATCTTTCGGCTTTGTTTATTTTTAAGATACCGATCGTCAAGATATGGCCTAATACTGCTTATGTCACAACAATAAGTCTGTCGCTCGAAACTATGTTGATAAATCATCATGCTGCGTGTGTAAGGAGAATAAAAGTATACTTATTAATCTGCCATATGCTCGTGATGAGTAAGCAGATGAAAAATTAGTAGCGTTGGAAATTATATAAATATTTATGTTTATTGGATGGACAAAATATGTTAACTAATAAATTTTCTTCATCAAATTGAATTCTAGCTTAGTAATTTCTAACCTAAAATAAAATAATTTTAAGAGATTCTAATTAAAATAGTGCAGATTATTATTTAGGAAACACATTAGCCTTAAATTTATGAGTGATGTAGGCATTTCTAACTTACAATGTAAAAATCTAAATAGCATTAAAAAAAGAATTAAATGGCTTACCTGTCACTACAGTCCAAGCAAACGAAGGTGGACGTTGATGATTCTAACTCAACTGGAGGCTTATATGGTTTTTTCAGATTATGAAACAACAATGATTTGATCAGTGAATCAACATTTTCATCCAGATGAAACTGGTGAGGTCTTGGAGGAGCATTTCTAAGCAAAGGAGGTCTTTGGAATTTTGGTGCTATGGCAAGCACTTTTGTGGGCATTTTGGCCAAAATAGTTTTTTTCGGGTTCATGTTTTTTACAGTCATATTTGAAAGTGCCATAATTGGAGGCATCTGTTTAGGTAGAACCTTTTTTAACTGAGAACCCATCAGGTACTTGGGGGGTTTGTTGTAAGTGGACGCCTGATTACTGTTGATCACAAGTGGCAATGAATTATGGTTTCGCACATACACACATTTCATCTTCTGTCCTTGACTATTTACAAAAGTCTGGTGAGGAACTGCAATTCTATTAATATGGATTGTAGTAGGCACATCTTCTTTGCCTTGGAGAGCCAAATCAGTTAAACTTTTAAAACCTCCAATTTCATTATTTATACTATTACTACAAGTATTAGTTGACGAGGAAATTGCTTCTGTACTTGACGTGACGATCTTCTTCTGTGGCAATGTATTAAAAATATCTGAAGGAACTTGTGCCATGCTTTTAACTGCTATTTTAGGTGGACTGCTTTGCACTGTTTTACTAGCCACATGTTCTGGCCCTTTTTGCTTATTTATACTCATGCCTATTTCTGCCATAAGATTGCTTTCCATGACAGACTTCAACTCATCATCTATTGTTTCCACTCCTGGTAACTCATCTTCTGCAGAAAATTCTTCACTTTCACTATCACATAAATCTATGGATTCAATTGTAGAGTCATTGGATAAAATCTTTTTTAGAATAGGCAATTTTTGTTCCTTAGAATCTCGGTTCTCTTGTGTTAAGTTGCTGTTAACACTGTTCTGATTTTGTATATTTTTAACTCCATCTAGGTCATCATTATTACAACCATTCTTCTCTGAATGATTTAATGGCACTGCTGGTTCTGAGTTAGCAACTGCTTCTTCACACGTGTTGGAATGTTGTTTAGTTTTATCAAGTCCCGTTTCTATCACCAGGACACTAACCGCTGGGCTGTCACAGCTAGGTGTATTCTCTCTTGACACTGATGTTGTGGTTATATTACACTGCGGAGGAACCGTCCCTTCCATATTTTCAGAACTATCCTGAGAACTTCCTTGTGTATCAGGATCCACTTCCATATTTTCTTCTTGAGAACTCAATTCTTCTTCACTTTCAATATCATCCTAAAACACAAGAAAATAAAATCGCTTATTTAAAGTACTCACAAAAACGTACAACTCTGTATACTGATTTTATTTATATTTTAGGTATAAACACTAAATTCCTCTTAAATTGAAAACAGTTTTCACATGGAGTCTTGGTAATTCAGAACATGAAGCCGTTATGATGTATATTTTAGATTTCACAAGAACAGATATAATCTGAAAATTCAACCTTGAGCGAGCCATAAGATAAAGGCAGTGGATGGATGTATTCACCAACAAATGATGTTCAGTTGTGGAAATATACTATAATAAATAATATAAAATATACTATCCACCCAACTGTCCTAAATGCTGCTTGTCTGGACATTAGGCACTTCTAGATATTCACAAATATAATGTAATCTAACCATTTTGAGCCACATATACTCCCTTACATCTGGCACTTTCGTTCCATTAAACCATAACCGTGTATCTGCATGGGTGGCAAACTTAAGGTTTCAAATATATACAATATCTCCACGTGTCAGCTTTTTGGAAGGTTAGTAAACCATAATATTCAGAGGTAACTCAACTTTGATTAGTTTATTTTTTTTTATAAAAAGGAGAGGCCCATCTCCTTCTTAACCTTACTCTATCCATTCTTCATAGGCTATTGATCTGTGCGAGGAACTTATTCAGACAAAGTAAGGGGGCAAACCAGTACAGTAAAAGGTGAATATTACTGATAAATTTTCCGATCTAGGCTGAATTCGAACAAGCACTATCTCTAACCCAAGCTCAGAGTCCTGACGCCTTAGGCCGCTCGGCCACCGGTTCGCCCTAAATTGTTCAACTTTGGTAGTAATGAACAGAAAATTATAATTTTTACTGTCAGCTGATATTTGGTTATGCTACAGGTAAGTCTTCAATTATTGATCGCTTTTGTTTCTTGCATGAGAATTTGCATACTGATCATGTGTAAGTACAGATGACTAAATAAAGGAACTTATCCATTTATTTCTGACTTGTTTGGCAATTCATCTGCTAGTGAAAGTAAACAAAGTTAACTGCCCATGGCCTTAACTGAAGGGTTCTAATGCTATTGCAAGATAAAACGGGTCAAGCAACATCGAGTGTAGTGGCTGTTTCCTGGATGTGTGACCTTTTGAGATCCCCGTCCTTGCACGTAGCACGCCTGCCCGGTCACTGATGGTGCTTCTTCAGAAGTCAAGTCGTTGGTCCCCAGATTAAGTGTTAGAGAGGGCTTCAGAATTCTGCCTTGAAATAAGGCATTCTTTAATTTTTAAACAAAGTAATCAAATTACGCACATTTTAATATTTCTAGAGACTGATTTTTCAAGCCCCTAGATTAATGATTACAATGTAAATAAAATTACAATGTAGTGGTTTGAGTTAACATAAACTGTAGTAATAGTGACAAGTTAAGTCCTGGAATAAGAACAAAGTAAATAAAAACAACAAAAGCCAGTCCAATGGTTAGGAGACATTTAACTTAGTTTTACCTTTCTGAATATTCTAAAGGACATGGTGAGATATGAAAGCCCCTCTACCTACCATCCTTCCCTGGAATGGTTTTGCCTCATCTTCTTTTCAATGTTGTCTACCTCGCCAAGATAAACTTGAGATGGTGCTTACAGGATTCTTACAGGAGATATTCCTGTAAGAATGTACCTATCAAAGTTTGTCCTTGCTGTCGTCTGAATATCGCAAATTACTGTTGTAATTATTACAGGTAGTAACATGTTATCGAAGAGAATATTCTCAGTCATTAATATACCAACTGCCAGACAGCGACCTCAATGGGTACCTGTCACCTGTATTACAAACAGTAGGTATGAAAAGAAACGTTCAAATACAAACTCAAACAAACCTGATAAGAAAACTGCTGATTCATTGCTGCGTCAAACATGTCTTCTGTAAGAACACAGGAAGGCCGGTCTTCCATGGGAACATTGGCCATTGTCTCACACATTGTACCAGTTACAATTGTTATCTGAAAAAAAAATTAAAATATATAATGAGAATCAAAGCACTTCAACATCATACCTCTGGTGGCGCAGTGCTGTAACTCAGCTACGTGGGGACAAAGTGTTTGGGAGATTGTAGGCGATAGGTTCCATGCTTGGTTCTCTTAATACCGACACGGCGTCCGCTCAATGGTTGTCATCAACGTAGACACTACTAGAGAAGTCTGGAGTGTCCGTTTTGAATGGTAGTCAAGGTTCGGATGTTGTGTAGGGGAGAGAACTGAGTGTCAGACTTGTGAGTTAGCTGAAAATCAGACCAACACAACGTGGTTCAGATTCCACGCAAAGCTGTAGGTCCCATAGTTGCCCTGGCTATTGGGTTATTAATAAATAGTCCTTTCTGAGCTAAGCGGAACTCAGATAGTAACAATGACTACACTCGTTCATCTACACTCATTCAATCCTCATATTCGCCCATATCTCTACGATCGGCGTTTTAGAGATGAATAATGAATAATGAGTATAGATATATACATTAAAGATTTGAATAGAGAGAATTTAAAATAAATAGAAAGAATATTCTTATAAATTGAACTATGGATAAAATAAATGTTTGACTCTCATCCATCTGAATATTAAGTAAAGATGTTGTCAAACACATAGGCCAGTTTTCTATGTTCCCTCTTTAATATAGATTTGGTGTTGGGAAAACCAATTTTAGAATATAGTTTTACTTAGTGAAGTTTAATTTGATTACGTTTACAGGAAGTCTTAATGAGAAGGCTATGAATATTAGAGTATTGACTTGGTGTGTTTACTGTATGGTACTGACCCCCCTCTCCTCCCTGAAACAGGGGCAATTAACAATGACCCCCTTCTATTTCAATTCACATACAGTGGACAAGTACAGGTGGTATTGGTACAGTAACCTATAGAATTAACCCACAATTTTCTAGGTTATAAAAAGATCAGTAACAGTACACAAATGAACTGTACAAAAGAAGGCGTGTAGCTTAACAGTCATAACTACGACGTACAAATCAATCATATCTCCCATCAAAACATCCCTACCACAGATGGCGTTCTGTATCGTCAGGCAGAGGGATTTTTAGTTATAAATTAAAGCTTTCTGATGACCAGTTTAGCTTCAGAAAGAGGAAATTTATTATAGACATCATTGTAAGTCTAGTTAGTATAGTTGCTGAGGAGTTAAAATGTCGGAATCTAATTAAGTAAGTGTTACAAATGCACTGTTTCCCTTAAACACAGGCAAATTACCTTGGATATTTCTGGAAATTTTATCAAAGGAAAGAGCTGGGTTCATGTTTAGTGCACTAACAGCCTTGGCTGGCACTACAATGTGGATTACTTAAAACCTAGCTTTCTCCAAAAAGAAAACGTTTAATTGATTTTTTTAGTTTAATTTTTATATAGCTTCAGTATTAGCAATCCATGGCATTTTTTAATTGGGAATATTTAAAAAAAATCTTATTGATGTATAAATTATGAGAAACATCACTGAATTTATTGTGAGGAGTTTTATTGATAAGACAACTTTAGCCAAAGGCAAGACTGAACAAAAATTTAATTCAATCTATATCGATTTATGTTCACTTGTGTAAATCAGATGTGCCTTTAGAAAAATTTACTAATGTTTACGACAATCCACCAACTTAAAGATAAAAAGTGAGTTATTTAATTTATATCGAATCACTATACAATTTCTACCAAGTGTTTTTGAGAAAATACATAAATTATAACTTTACTAAGGAATTTTGGCATATGAAAGAACACAACTCATATATAGCATAGTTAATTTTTTAAATTATAAAGTTTGAACAATGTTATCTCACCTCTTACTACGTCACACAGTTTTTTGACAGTACAACTTTTTCAATTTAATAATGATGATTTATTGGTAGTAAAATCAACAGCATGTCTGGTATCTGAAAAATAACAGATGAAGGTAAAATTGTACAATTACTCTCATTATATTAGAAATGAACTTGCAACAACTCAATCGGTCAAACTGTTTTCGAGATATAAATGTATATATGGCTGTATACAAGAGTAGGAGAGTGTTTGAATCGTTGAGGCCCAATCAATGAAGCCTAAACAACGGTTGATGCTAGTAAAGGCTGAGTGCTACATCTGCCAAGCCCATCAACGTCAAAGTATTTTAAATGTTCCAAATCATGTTAGTACTTTAAATATTATATTATTATTTTTATGTTGCATTAATATATAGCCAATGTTTTGGCTCCGTGGTTAAGACTTCGGAATGCAAGATCCAAGGTTTAAATACCCAGATGAGTTAAAGGAAAGTACTTAACTCATTGAATAAATTCATACGCAGGTCTCCAGCCTTGCAAGTAAGTTAAAAAAAAGAAAAAAATTGAGTGTTTCCTGAACTGGTTTTAGTTAAGAAAACACAATTTTATTTTAATTACACAAGCTTAGAATTAAATCAATTTTCAAATGTTGAGATGATATTTAAGCAGAGCTTAACAAATATTTAACTTTAAAGGCTAAAAAATATACAAGATACTCAGTTTATCAGGCTACTTTTCTCTAAAAATATACAAGATACTCAGTTTATCAGGCTACTTTTCTCTAAAAAAAAGTACATAATTTTGGCTTTTTAAATTAATACTGAGCATGAAGTAATATTGTCACTAACCCATTTAGGACAAACAATTATTATTTTTATTGTTGTTGTATGAAATAGTTTTAACAATGCTTTCCGGTAAAGCTGTACTAAGGATGAGTCATTTACTTTTTCAACAACAAAAACGTGAACATTTGAAATATTTGTAAAAAAGTGGAAATTAAACTCGATTAGGTTACTTGGATGACTGACGTTTGGGGCTGAATGAACAATTTATTCTGGCCTCTTATAAATAAGTCGGATTTTAGTATTTTTAGCGAGAAACTATTCCGAATTTTTCGTACAATGTTTAGGAATCAGTTTGTTGTGTCTACGAATATAAATTAGTATATTGCCAAATTTCAAAAAAATTTCCATATTTGACAGTTCCATATTTGACAATATTTTATTCTATTGTTTTTCTATACTCAATATTGTCATATAATATGACACATTATAATATCAACTGTAATTTATTACAATAATATGTACCATATATAAAAAATGCATAAATAAGAGTATTATGTACATGCTAGATTAAACATAAAACAAAATAATTTTATTAAATTATTTACCAACTAAGTAAGTAAGCTTATATTTGTTTTAAAAAATTAATTAAAATGTTAACATTATTATTGAACTATTTTACAGAAAATATTATGTGAAAAATATTAGTCCTATAAAAATTTTAAAATGTATGTTTAAGTATAATTAGGAGTTGGTATTTTAAGGATAGAGCTATGTGTCGTAACTATTTAAGGTCTTCTAAAACAACTAAATATTAATTGAATAGTATTTTTTTGAATCTTGATATCACAATTAATGTATCCAGTACGTTACTATCTAGCACATAAGCAAAAATAATTGTATTAGTCCTAAGAGTAAAGAAGGTAAAAAATGTAACTTAAAAGGCTGATTTTTGTTTATTTTAATACATTTCTGAGACTATATTTTAGGAATGATTTTGGATTCACAACTAAACTGATTTTATAATTTCATTGTACTAACATTCATTTAATGAAGACATGCAATGAATGGGGTTTAAATGTTGTAAACACTTCCATGTTTTTCAGCCATTTCATCTACATATACTTCCGTATTCGTTTGTTTCCTATATTGTTCAGCTTCTTCGGCACACTCAACACTTGGCCCAAAAATGTTTAAAATAGTTGTAAAAAAAATAAAGGGAAATAAGAATCACATAAGTTTAGTAGCATTTGTCATTACAAGTGAAATTTTAGGCATTACTCAGTGATTTCTGCAAAAAATGTAACAGTGGTGTAATCCATTTCAATTACACCTGATGAGTTCATAAATGAAACATTTACAACAGAAATAGTTCAACAGGTTTCATAAACATGGTTACTAAATGCTTTATATGTACGTAATTAGCTATAATTAATTATTATAATAAGTACCTTACTTTCAACTTAGGAGATTATGTTTCACTGGGAGAAAGAATCTTGTAATTGTCCATTAACAAAACACCCTATTTTACTGAAAATAGTAAATTTATTCCTTCTTAGGCAACTTTAAAAAATCAGCTGCTTTTAAACATTGTTGATTCAGTTGATCAACATAAGTCTTACAGATTCATTTAGCACAGGTTTCTATTATGAACAACTGCTTCAGTGGCCATGAGAAATTCAAAATTTAATTACTAATATCATATGTTATGCTTAATATGGCTAAACATCTTTGTCTAAGTTTACACTTTAAATATCTAATAAAGAATCTATGAATTATTGATTTATTTAAAAAAGGAGAAAAATGGAGAAGCCGTATTACAAATTACAAAATTCTAAATTTCCAGTACTAAGTACTCATGTCTTGGTTGTAAAGACTGATCCCCATCTCATATCTAAGTACAACATTTGAAACCATTCAACATTGGAAGAAATGAATGAAGACCAGCTTATCTCCCTTGAAAAAAGTGCAGTAAACAAACATTGACTACGTGATTCATAGTTTGAATTTCAGATCTGAAATCACACAACTGTTCATTTTCCATTCCAACTTATATTTCCAGTAGTCGCATATTCGTATAACCTGTGCGAAAGCGACTCAACATAGTATATTCCTTATGATAAAGGTTCATTTAAAATAGTGATACTACCTTAAAAAGGCTACAGAAAAATGAAATAAAATTTGTATGACACTGAATTACATCTCAAAATGCAAACTTTAAGGTAAATTACTCTAAATAACTCACTCTTACAGGAAAAAATTATAAATTACAATTATATTATGCCTTAATTTTTTAGGGCAAAAAATAATTTTTTTAATCTGTAAAAGGACAAGTTATTTTTTGGAAAATTATCCTGTGCCTCTTCAAATAATTGGCTACTTTAGCTATAAAGCAAATACCAAAAAATAATGATTAACATGTATTACATTTAAATGAAGTCATCTAATAGTTAGTAAAAAGGGTGTGGCAAATGTCAGTTAATTAAAACGCAGCTTAGCTATAATTAAATACATTATGTAACTATAATAAAATTATTTACTAATTAGACTTTACTCAAGAAAGTGGCTACCTTCATTGTCTCTTACGTTTGGCACATTTTTACCACTAATTTGAAGTGATTATTTCTTAGTTGTGGTATGAATAAAGTATCAACACTTACTGCTAATAGTTGTAAAAAAGTTAAACCAAAACCTCTGATGTTTCATTGAAACCTATTTATCTTTTTAACAGTCCCCTGACATAAAATCACAAGGGCGTCAAGCCCTGAGACCTGGCAGACCACTGTTCCTCTTCTTTTTATAAATTCTGAGAAGTTATAAAGGCTTGAACATCAATGTGATATTATGTACTCCAGCCAAAGTATTAGAAATCATTCTTCATATTAATATTTTTCGCACATGAAATTTTACTTTCCAGAAAAGAAACATGTTTCATTCCTTCTTGTTCAATTTTAAAAAATCTTATACATTTTGTTAATTTTACTTCCTGTGCTTTATTAGGCAATAAAAATCAGGTTGATATTCTTTATACTGATTTTACTAAAGCTTTTGATAGAGTAAACCATGAACTGTTGTGGTCTACGATAACACAGTACTACATGCCAAAAAAGAGGAAGGATGTCTGACTGACCCCTAGGTGTCCAATTTGAAGTAAAAGTGACCTCGTAATAACACAAGACACGCTACCAAGTATGAAGTCATCTGAAAGGGTTCTGTCTTGGATCACTGCAGCCCATAGGGGTTTCCCTTAATTGAAGATTATTCTTAGGGGTGAGTCCCACACTCAGTGTGTAAAGACATTTTTTCCCCTACGTTATAAAAAAAACCTCTTGTGCAATGGCACAGGTTACATCATTTTTCATAATGGTTTGAAGAACTCATACATTTTATGAGGTCAAAACACCTGTTCAATCATCAAGGACCAGTGTAAGCTAAACTACTTTTATTCACAGTTCCTTTTATGTAGCTATTCAAACAGTACTAAACTTGAAACTCACTATGCAAATCGAAGATGTTACATAGGATTAAAAAAATTATTTACCTATTTTATATATATATATATATATATATGTATCGTATGGTTTTTAAAATCAACTACTAAATTAATAAAAATTTAAAAACAAACCAATAAACAATGTTGGGGGTTTATATCCGCAGCAATCATTAAGTTGTACATGTCCCCTGAGCGGTGCTTAACGATTTTGGTGGCTGAACTGTCACTTGCGTGTGATTTCCCATCTATGCCAGTTACTGTACAAATTTTCCTATTAACCTACACGCAAATACACAACTTTTGGCACCCATTACAAATTGATGCCATTGTATTTATTTCTTTAAGAAAAACAAATAAGATTGATGTCTATTGAAATCCTAAAATATTTTTTTGACCTAACCTAAACTGCATATGCCATACAAATAAAAAATTTCTCAAAACATTGCTGTTGGAGTTGAGTTTTCAGTGTTACCTGACCAGGCACTAATCAGTTACAACAAAATATAGAATATATACAGTGATTGGACAACCCGTGAGAAACGAGACCCATCATGCTGAGTTTGTTTAGAGTTGATGGGAAGGCCCATCTTGTTGTGTGTTGAGTGTGGGAGAGAGGGCCAAGTATAAGAATGGGTAGGTGGGTGGGCCATCAGTAGATTTATAAATGTTACAGTGAAGAAAATTAGTTTGCCACTATAAGTCATGAAAGTTGCACTGTTCATATAAATATTTTTCAAAAGTATAACATGGGTTTTTATGCAAGCCACTATTTCACCTTTAACTTGAAGTACTTTTTGTTTGCATTTAGGTTGTCTGGCAGTTTATTTAGTCCGTACTTTGGCTCCCGTATACGAAGGATTCTCCTCAAATAAGGCCAGAAGATGAGTAGGAAGAGGGAAATCCGTAGTGTGCCTTGCATTGTAATTACGAGTGTAGCAACCCCTGTATGTTTTAAAGTAATTTACACAGGCCACTGCTTTCTATACATATAGTGACACTATTGTCAATATATATTCACAAATAAAAATAATTTTGATAAAACTATGAAATAAGAAGAAAAGCAGAGCCAATTAGCTCAGTGCTATAAGTGAAGAGTTATGTATTACAAAAAAAAAAAAACGGGAGAAATTTTAACAAGCCTAAGAAAATTTTACAACCTGACCTCTTGACTGGGTCAAAGTGTCATTGTAATCCAAATACGCTGCCACCACTGTCACTTACTACGGGAGACAGATCCTAACATAGTTCCTGCTTGAACGCACCACGTGGTCGTGGAAGGAACAAATAATAACTGTGGCTTTCAATAAATGTCATTTGAATTTATTTTGGATAAACTACAGTCCATGATCATAGTTACAGTAAATGTCACATTTTTGTATTATCATAACGAACAAAGTCCAACGTCCTGTAACATCTACAGTAACCTAACAAGTCTTCATTAAATTACATTAGCCAAGAGCCGACCAACACATAACTCATACTGCCTAAAAATTTGGAAGAGTTCACCCCAATGGCCACCTCCAGACGCTTGCATGGCAATCAGTGATAAGTTTGATCAAATCATATAAGTCGGCATGGGTAATGACAATGCAGTCAGGTAATGTGGTCACCAACGATCTTAGCCTACGTGGTCACCAAAATACAATTTTGGAAAATATATACTTAACTTTATCTGCTAACTTTTAAAATTAATTAAAGAACCTTGCTGAATAAAAAGTACTATTAATTGTTATTCTGACTGACTGAGAAGGTAACTCGTCACAGAAGTCCAGATACTAACAAAATACAACCAGAAAAAGCTAATAAACTTTGAAAATAGCATATTGAGAAGGATATATTGACCAACTTGTGAGATATGAGCACTGAGAAAAAAGACGAACAGAGCTTGGAGTTTCTTAGGAAACTTAGTCTTTCCTCATGTTTATTTTCCCCATGTTTTTTCTCTACATTGAAAAGTATACAGTTTTTTGTTTATTACATAGTAGGTGATAATGGGAACACTCTGGTGGTTAGTGTTAACCTAACAAGACTGGGACCCCTCATTAAAGATGGTGGGGAAAGGACCAGATCTGAAGGACTTTAATTCAACGATAACCCAAAAGAACGAATTAAACGAAGAAATGGCATTATTAAGAGATGAATATAATGCAGTTCTAAAGGCTCTAAAATTAGAAGAACAGAGAAGACAGGAAGATCTAGAGGTATCGTTGGATTTAGACAGGGACTCCGAGCTAAAAATTAGTAGTTTGAAATCTGAAAACTGCAATCTTCAACAAGCTAATGAAATTATTCAACACGACAACGCTACCAAAGCTGAAATAATAAAACAACTTAACGACAATATTAATGCAAATTGTAAGAGAAAATTACTTACTTATTCCGTCGTACAGCTCCTGTGTGAATAGTATAAAATTCAGCCATCATAAAATTCAGAATTTTATACTATTCACACAGGAGCTGTACGACGGAATAAGTAAGTAATTTTCTCTTACAATTTGATTGAACAGCTCAGGGGCTAAATAATGTATATGAAATATTAATGCACTTAATATGGAGTTGGACGATTTAAAAAAGAAAAACCATCAGTTATCCGAAGATTTACATGTTTTAAAGTGCACACTGGACGAGCAAACAAACTCAAGCTACCCAGCGAATTTGATTGGACATCACATTACTGAGATTCCTGTAAAAAATTCATTTGCACCACTGTCAATTTCTGAAGAGCTCCAACAATGTCAAACAGTTGAAATTGAGAAAGAAAATTCCCAAAATAACTTTAAAAAATCAAGAAGGCGCAGGAACAGGAAGAGGTCAAAGAGACTACCTATGAATATTGCAGTGTCTATTTACAGTGATAGCCATGGTAGAAACATGTCTCAAATGTTATCGAAGGAGTTTGGACAAAAGTCGTGTAATGTTAAGCCTAGTTTACTAAAACCTGGAGCACCACTAAATGAAGTTGTTAGGGGAGTGAAAAATGACTCGCTTAGTTTTAAGAGTAATGATTTTGTTGTAGTTATTGGTGGGACTAATGACATTGGCACAAAGAATGAAAATGGTGTAGTGGATGTGTATACAGATCTGCTGGCCTCAATGCCGACTACTAAATGCTTGATCTCGACTATTCCACCAAGGTTTGACCTCAGCCCCTACTCAAATGTAAACAAGTCCATCAGACATCTAAACAGTAAAATCAAGGAGCTGAGAAATGTTTTTACAAACTTCAAAATTTTGGACTTAGGCTCAAAATCCTTTCAGATGTTTTCCTAAAAGGGAATACACTTCCACAATAAAGGGAAGCTACAGATTTGTCAAGAGATTAAGCAGATAGTAGAAATGTGGGCAAAAGAGGGCCCTCTTGTAGGTTTAGGAGCCGAAACTGCTGCCTCAGAACACAATGTTTTCAATCCCATCATCCCTAGTACATCTCAACATTTCACAGCACCCTTGTCCTTAATTCAACACTCTGATTCTGACCTCAGTCCTTCTCCTCGAACACCTGAAGCAAATGCAAATTCTATCCTCTCAAAAACCCTTTGTGACCACTATGACAATAGTTTTTTAGGGAGTCTGGGAGTAATATAATAGCTAATACAAAAGATCAAAGTACCCCTGTTGTAGCCCCTCTTCATACTAGAGTAAATAAATCAGTTCAGCACCTTGTAAGTGATCAAAACAATTTAACATTTTTCCATCAGAATGTCCGTAGTATTAGAAATAAGATAGGTCAGCTTGAAGTTGTGCTGCATGATGAGAATTATAAATTTGTATGCCTCACTGAACATTGGCTTACAAGTGATGAGGCTAATGCGATAAAAATTAGTGGCTATGTTCTCCTGTCCTCTTTTTGTAGAACCTTCATTGCACGTGGTGGTGCTGCCATTTTTATGAGCGAACAGTTGAAATATAAGATAAAAAATAGGCATGACATCATGCAGCACAGCGTTGAGTTGCATTTTGAGGTGGCAGCTGTTTCGGTTCCTGAGTTGAAAATTGTTATTCTTTGCATTTATAGGTCTCCGGATGGTCTTTTTGCCCTCTTTATTGAAAAATTACAGGCTGTCTTGTCCATTATCAGTAGAGATTCTATTCATGTACTAATTCTAGGAGACTTTAATATCAACATCCTAAAATCTTCTAATGAGTCTTTACAGTTCACCGACCTTATAAATAGTTTTAATCTGGTTACCACTGTTCATGATGTCACCAGAAGAAACGACAATGGTGGTACATGCGTGGATAACATAATAACAAATATTCCTGCAAACTCTTTTACTTCTAACGTCATATTCACTTGCCTCTCTGACCATGAAGGACAGTCACTGAAATGTTTCTTTCCCATAAATAAACCTATCTTTATTAAAAAGGTAAAATATGCTCGAAAATTCTCAATCAAAAACAAAGATAAATTTTGAACATTTCTTCAATCCGAATCATGGCAGTCAGTACTAGAAAGCCTTTCAATTGCCACAATGTTTCCTACCTTTTCTGATATTCTCATTAAATATATAAATGCCTCGTTTCCATTGGTTAGAACAGTGGTTACTAAGCCAGGGAGACCCAAGTGGCTCACTGAAGAAGTTCGAAAGAGTAGGTGTAATGTACAGGACGCATACATTCTGCAGCTGGACGGGAACACCATGCTTAAAGCTCACTACAACCTTCTGAAGCAACGTCACGTGAACCTTATTAAAGCTTCAAAGTCCAGGCAGGCAGAGCGATCTATCTTAGAAAGCCGTAACCCCGTGAGAGCGACTTGGGAGGTGATTAACAGTTGCAGGCCATCAAAGAACGCTGTCAACCATGGAGTGTGTGAGCTGGAATACGCAGGCGAGATGGTTAGGGATCCTGAACGTATCGCCTCCATTCTTAATGAATCATTTCTAAATGTTTCTGAGCGTCTACGCCAATCCTCGACGAACTCATCACACGTACAAAGGGATACTTTCTCAAATGTACCTACTATATCCAATTCTTTCTTTCTCCGTAAAATTGACTTATCAGAAACCTTCCACGCCATTAATTCTTTAAATAATAGTTATTCTAGGGACATATTTGAGATTTCGTCGTCCTTAATTAAAGAGTTTGCCATGGAGCTAGCCCCTATACTGACTAAGCTTTTCAATGTTTCTTTGTCTGAGGGAGTATTCCCTGAAGACCTAAAAATCACAAAAACTATTCCTTTGTTAAAATCAAACTCAAAAAGAACAGATACCAATTCTTTCAGACCTATATCTATTACACCGATTTTTTCAAAGATATTTGAAAAAATTGTACACAACAGAGTTTACAACTTTTTAGAAATGAATGATATTTTGTCTTCCTGTCAGTATGGGTTCAGACCTAACAGGAATACCGAATCTGCAACTGCTTTTGCATTGAAGAAAATCATTTCCTCCTTGAATTCTGGCGAGCACACTCTGGGTTTATTCTGTGATATAAGTAAGGCATTTGATGTAGTTGATCACCAAATCCTACTCAATAAGCTTGAAAAATATGGAATTCGTGGTGAAGCACTCAACTGGTTTCGGTCCTATCTGACTGGCCGTGTACAGTGCGTCCAGATTCACAACAATGAAACATTATATTTATCAAAGTTTTCAACAGTCAGAACTGGAGTACCTCAGGGATCAGTGTTAGGACCTCTATTATTTTTGTTGTATATTAATGATCTTCCTGATTTCCTAAAAAATGAACAAAACAGACTTTCTCTTACTGTTTCACTTTTTGCTGATGATACCTGTTTGATTTTCAATCACAACAACTACCACATCCTATCTCAGCAATTTCTCGCAACTACAAATCAACTTCTCGAATGGTTCACTGAAAATAAATTATATCTAAATCTCTCAAAAACAGAACTCATAGAATTTCAATCTCAGACAACACAGAATATTCCCAGTAACTTTCTTCTCAGTAACAATCCTTTAAATAACGTCCTAACCACAAGATTTTTAGGGGTCCATATTGATTTTAGTCTAAAGTGGAACACTCACATAAATTATCTGGTAAAACAGCTTAATTCTACAATATTTGCCCTGAGGTGCCTCTCGTCATTTGCCTCCCAAGAAACTCTCAGGCTGGGCTACGTTGGATTGTTTGAGTCCAGAGTGTGGTATGGAATAATTTTCTGGGGATTTTGTAGTGCATCCTCTTTTGAAAGAGTTTTCCGTCTCCAAAAGAGGGCTCTAAGAGTTGTCTGGGGATTGCAACAGTCGCAGAGCTGTAGGGAGGTCTACCGATCAAGTGGTACTCTCACCTTAACTTGCCTTCTAATTTATCATTCAGCAGTTTTTATTTTTAAAAATAATAGCTTAAAATCATTTAAAACTATTTTAAAAGACTACTTGATCGGGAGAGCTTTTTATAGCCTTCAAGAAGCTCTCGAGGGGGCCCCATTTTGAGGCATACAGATCGAAATGCCTAATGGTAATTGATGTACATAGATTTTTATTTTTATTTTAATCATTATTGTGACTTACACTTTACTTTAATTTATTTTAAATTTGTTGTTTATATTATGTATTTACTGACTTGCACAGAAAACTGTATAATGTTCAATTGTGTAAATAAAGAAATTGAATTGAATTGAAGAAGAGACTTTGCAACTCCTCTTTGACACTCACTTTCCGGGCTCCGCGGAGGAACCGGTGGCGAGCCCCCTCATTTCTGTGAGGTGGGCTTGCACTGAGGTCTCGCACGTGGACTGGATTGAGGCCAAGAAGGTTGTTACAGAACAAAAGATCAAGTGGGCAGTTGAGTGCTTCACCCCTTTTAAGAGTGCTGAGCCATATGGCATACTGTCTGTGCTCTTGCAGAGGGGCTTGGAGTTGCTCCAACCCCACCTGACCCTAATATGTAAGGCTTCCCTGGCCTTGGGTTTCATTCCCAGGCTATGGAGGACCGCAAAAGTGGTCTATATTCCCAAACCTGGAAGGGGCACACATTCCAGACCTAAAGATTTCAGACCGATCAGCCTCATGTCTTTTCTACTAAAGACATTGGAGAGGTTGGTTGATAGGCATATGAGGGACGGAGTATTAAGAGACAACCCACTCCATACAAATCAACATGCATACATGGCTGGGAGATCTGCTGAGTCGGCTCTCCATCGAATCGTCACGAGAGTTGAGGAGACGCTCGGCAGAAGGAGCTAGCCTTGCGTGTCTTCATGGACATAGAGAATGTCTCCCTGCAGTCTATGATCGCTGCTGTCGCTAGGACGGGCGCCAGTGGTACTATCACCAGATGGATCGAGGCCTACCTACGCAGCAGAAGGGTTAAGGCAATACTGAACAACGCGACGGTTCAGGTTGTAGTCGGAAGCGGTTGTCCCCAAGGGGGTGTCCTTTCCCCTATCCTGTGGTCCCTAGTGATTGAGGAACTTCTAAGGGTGCTTAACGGGATGGGGGTATATGCTCAAGCATACGCGGACAATTTGTGCCTACTGGGCATTGGGGGATGTTGTCCAGTCTGCCCTGAGATTCTTAGAAAGGTGGTGTAAAGATAAGGGGCTCTCTGTTAATCATAACGAGACAGAACTTGTTCTCTTCACGATTAGGAAGAGGCTGGATGGGCTATACATGCTCATTAAGGGAAATACGGTGCTAAGAGCAACAGGGTTGGTTAAGTATCTGGGGGTCAATCTGAACGCTAAACTGAACTGGGTCAAGCACCTACAGGAAAAAGCCAGGAAGTTCAGAATGACTTTTTGGGCGTGTCGGAGGGCCGTTGAGACAACGTGGGGCCTTAAACCAAAGATTGAACCATAAATCTGGGTAAGGTAAATAACACTGTACGTGTATGGGTGGGCGGATGGGTCATTACCACTGTACGTGTATGGGCGAGCGGGTGGGTCAATACCACTTTACGTGTATGGGCGGGCGGGTGGGTCAATACCATTGTTGCATACCAGGTGAGTGAAGAGGTGGGTGGGACTCAGCCCTATCACCTGCTGAATCCTAAACTACAGCAGGCTCTACGAATTGTTCTACTATTACTGAAATGTGAACAGGTTAACCTGTTTTATTTTCCAATACACGTTATTGAATTTCTAAACTTGTCTTTCAATTTCTATGTAATAATATATTCTAAATATTAACTAAAAACCATTAGTTTTGTTATTGTGATAGCCATAATTGGTAGGCTAAGTTTATTATTGGCTATACACGAGTATCTTCATTGGCTATACACGAGTGTATTTGGCCCTCCTTATGTTATGCTGCAGTTGTCTGGTGGTTCGCCATGGCACAAAACAGTGCATAGATTAGATAGATCTCAGAGAATGGCATGCCTGGAAATTACAGGCGCAATTAGAACAACCCCATTGGCGGCGATGGAGGTCCTCACTGGACTCTGCTCTATGGACCTGTTTGTAAAGGGGGAGGCTTGTAAAGTGGCCTTTAGAATAAGGGCGACTGGTGGCTGGCTGTCTGGCCAACCAGGACTCCACGGTGACATACTGGCTTGGGATATTGGTCTGAATCCATTGCTTGCAATGGGGACAGACTCAATGACACCTAAGTACAGATTTGACAGACAGGTTAGGGCTTTCCTTCCAAGCAGAGATGAGTGGATGGGGAGTACCGAGCCCGCACAAGTCAAAGGAAGTGTCTGTTTTACGGACGGCTCACTTACAGAAGGAGGTGCAGGTGCTGGGGTGTACGGGAGGAGTATACAGAAAGTTCTGTCTGTACCTCTCGGAGCCCATGCTACCGACTTCCAAGCGGAGGTGATGGCAATCATGACAGCCGCACATGAAGAAATACATCTAGGTGGCTTCGAAGGAGTTGTTTCCATCTGTTCAGACAGTCAGGCGGCGATAAAGGCGATCATGGTGCCACGTACCAGCTCTAAGTTGGTATGGGAGTGCCAGGGGATCCTAGAGACCCTTTGTCAGCGTAAAAGGTGAGACTCATATTGGTCCCTGAGCATGCTTGCTTTGATGGAAATGAGAGGCCTGATGCTCTGGCTAGGTGAGGGGCAAAGGGCCTTCTTCTGGGACCGGAGCCGGCCCTTGGCATTCCTTTCCAAAAGGTTAAGAGAAGAATTGATCGGTGGTCCTTTGAGGAACACGCTGGTATATAGAGGACCGAGACCGAGGGCTCCGGCAGTCTCGTGCACTTATTCAAGGACCGGATCGCAGTTACAGCTGAGTTTTGCTGATCTGTGACCGGGCCAAGGTGAGGGCTGTTACAGAACTGCTGACCGAACATAATCTTCTTCATAGACAAATGAATATTATGGGCCTAACAGAAGATTCCACAAGTAGGCTCTGTGAGGATGATGAGGAGAGCTCCATACACATCTTGTGTCATTGGGGAACTTTCTTATCTCTTAGGTACAGGACTCTGTGTTCCGCTTTTCTGGAACCCAGATGGAATATCAGACGGGCTACACTCGGAGAGATCCTGTCCTTCATAAGGGGGCTGGTCTCTTGTGACACTGTTGCCAGTTTCGGGGCGCTAAGGGCCTGTGTAGGTGCAGTGGGCTTGGTGACAGGACCACAACCCCGTGTATCTATCTATCTAACCTAACAAGAAAACATAACAGCCATTACCTCTAAACAAACGTTGCAAACCAGAATGATATACTATTATAACAATAGCAAACTACTAATAAATTTACATATGAGAAGGACTTCATTTATAGGAGAAGAAGGACAACAAGGCTCAAATACACACAACTACAAGATATCCCTCACACTACACCCTGTGACATCATCACCTCACACTACACGAGAGAACACAAGTATATATGAGCTGAAAACTACGCAATCTTCTACCAGATGAACTTAAAACACTAACACTAACTTAAGACATATCTTCCTTTGCTTATCAGCAGCGACTGCCTCATGTTTGGGATGACGTTAAGTTATTCTCTCTCATCACAAGCGTGAAGAGGATTGTGTTGCACTTCAAAACAGTCTTCGTAGTGTAAATGAATGGTGCTTGAAAAATAGAATGTCACTGAACACCAAGAAATGTCAAGCTATATCATTTCATCGTTGCATCTCACTTATAATATTCAATTACTCATTGCAAGGGGTAGCCATTGTCAGACTGCATTAGATGAGAGACCGTGGAATTACACTGGCCCAGTCCTTGTGCCCTAAGGCTCATGTTCATAACATCTGTTAAAAGGCCATCAAAATGCTCTGTTTCATTTCTCGCTTTTCTAAACACATTGTGAGTGTGGTCGCCTTGAAGACTTGATATTGTGTCCTGGTTCACCAGATTTTGGAGTATGGGTAAACCTTTTGGAACCCACTCCAAAAATACCTTTGTGACGATCTTGAGTGCATACAACGACGACTTATCCGCTTGGTAGGTGTCAGAAATGGGTATCATTACCACCAGGTGCCAATTGATGACTTTTATGCAAAGCTGGATCACTTTAAGACTCGGAGGGCTGCAACTGACCTAGTTGTTCTCCACAAGTTTGTAAATAGGTAATTGGTTTGTCCAGGCGTTCTGCAACAGCTCTAATTCAAGACACCCTCCTGTACTCGTTCACATGACCTCTTCGCCAGACAACACTACAGGACAAACTACGCTACCAAAAGCACGGTGGCACGTCTGCAGAGAGCTGGCAACAGCCTACCACCGACTGTCGACCTGTTTCACGATAGCGTGAGAGCACTGAAATGGAAAGTGAAACGCACAGTGCCTTCAACTTGATGTCCACAATGCCTCCAATTTAATATCTGCATCACAACACCGTTATCACTGGTTGCTATAACTTGCTACTTTTTGATTCTACTATTCTCTTTGTTAGTGTTATCTCTATTGGTATGCTCATTGTCTTATTGAAAATTATATATACTCTTGTAATATTATGCTATAGTTGTTGCCGTCTGATAGTGTTATTGTAATCCTTGTTATTGTTATAATAATTACATTGTAACACATGTACCTACTTGTCTTATGCTCTGTTATTTTATTGTGTTATCTTACTCCTAATATTTATGTTACTTCAAAATTGCTGATATTTCATTCATTGTTCTGTCTCAGTCTTATTAGCAATCTTCATTCATTAATGTATATTTATTTTTAGATTAAATTGTTTGTAGTTACTTTACAATACTTTTAAAATGCAGATATGTCCGTTGGAAATAAAATAAATAAAAAAAGGGAACAAGACGGAAGACAGCTCTGACTGCTTGACTGACTAACAACCCTTTTTATACTTTGGAAATATTTCTGCAATAGAAGAAATGACAAACTGTAAATTACATTTAAGTACTGGCGCCATTGTATCTCTTGATGAAACACAAATAGAGAATATTTCTATTCTATTCATATAGGCAGAGATTCAATGGAGCAGCCAAAGCTACATAGTAGACTAAGGTAGTGGCTTGCCAAGCAGCCGGCCTAGGTTCGATTACCAGTGTAGCCATAACAGTTTTTACTCCTTTGATGCTCCTGTGGTTCGGAAATAATGTCAAGCTGGTGGTCCAACGAGCCTACAAACAAAAAATGGGCTCATTAAAGCAGAGGAGGGGAAGTCTGTCTTCATTGGATATCACTCCTCACTAAAATCCATATACAAAAAAGTGATACGATGAAATAATACTGATAATGATAACTACATAAAAAATAAAAGAAGCAATTTACCACACTGAAATATTTTGAAAAAATCACAGGACAAAAGTGACACCCTAACCACTTCAAAGTTTCTCAGGTAACTGCTGTTAGGGTTGTTTTAATGCAAGTGTTCATTGTCATTGTGTGTATACGTTTTAATTCATTGTCTTTTTGAGGATAAGTTAGAAAAATATCAGGTAGGTTGTCCATGTAAATCATTCTTAAATTTGGTCATCTGAAAAACCTCAATCTAATAAAATCTGTTTCTAACTATAACTATCATAACTGAATGTGTGGAGTGAACGTTTATAAAAATTATTTTCTTCGCCTTGTCTTTTGTTTTCAAATCCTATGTAACTCAATGAAACCCAGCCCCATGCCAGCTGCCACTGGTGTCGTGCTGACGGGCATGAAATAGAGTTGGCACATCAGTAAGCTTTATGTGTGTCTTACCTAACTTTCACTCTGCTGCAACTTGTACGTCAATCTTTGCCACTGATCTAGGGTCAATTTTGATGTTGTACTACGTTGTCTAGCAACAGTCTAATTTTGTAGAGAAATGCTGTGGATGAAACCATTTGAGTGGTAATGATCCACTCCACAGAACTACTCAGTTGCAATGTTTCGCTCTTGAAACTAGTTCCAACTGTTCTTATGTAGCCATCAAATAAGTTCCTCACATTGCGGTGAAACGAATCATAACTAGCCACAATGATGACTAGCCTACTTTCCAAGTGGGCTTTTATGTTAGTGGCAGACGCATTAGTACAAGAAAATAACAGTAATACAAAAAAATATACAGATTACTGCTGTCGGATAGTAATAATAAAGTTTCCAGTTGCATCGAGACCTCCAGTTGTTGTGAATTTATTTACTTATAATAATAAGACATTTGAAATTAAGATAGTGATTTAATTTTATGTTTTAATTGAATAGTTGTGTTTTTCATTACATTTCTTCTCATTGTACATTTTTAATTAGATTAATTGAACAAATCCATATTTTTCTATTAAAACATTAATTTAATGGGTTATGGATCGTACACAGCCAATTGGTTTTTTAAAGAGAAATAATAAAATCAAACTTAAAATAAATGCAACAAATTATTTCATGCTTTAGTTAATTTAACTGGTGAACTAAGTTGTCTCATTGCAGCAGATTCTATTTTGGAACTAGCTGCAATGAGACCGAGGCTGCAATTGAACTAACCACACCTTGACTGATCGGGCTGGCACGAACTTTGTGGTACTGTTTCGGGTTTTAGAAATCATTGCAACAGAACTAGCTTTTTTTAGAACCGTTTCAGAGCTGTAGTGGAACTAGTTCCAACGTTCAAAGTGAGGAACTACGTCACACACCTATGGACCGAAGCAACATAGCCAGAGACAGATAGTTTACTAACTTTTAAAATTTCTAACTGTACTAAATGAAGAGTAAGAAAAAAGTTATAATTGCAATAACTAATCCTTAATTTTAAATAATCAACACAAACTAGATTAGAAGAGTATTAATCTTAAAATAGTTTTAAGAGTTAAGAGAAAATTACAAATGTCTGATTTTGTACTAATGTTGATTAATAATATAACACAAGCTAGGTGACATTTGAATGTTCGCAGTAATAATTTATAAATTGGTAATACAATAAATTGGATAATGCATTTTATTGTAAAAAATCAAAATTCTTTTAGAACATTCATTCTTCATCAATGCCAATATGTTAGTAGAAACAATTTTCTAGCAGCCATTGCATCTGATACTTTTTTTATTTTAATTAATAAGACTTTATAATATTAAACACTTACATTAATAAGAGAATTTTAACAGAACAATTGCAATAAATCAATGGGCTATTTTATAAACAACCACTGTCCCCAGAATATTATACAGTGGTTAATAATTTATTTAATAGGTTAAATTGCTTGTAAATAATTTAGGTCTAAAAGGATCAAGATTATTCGATTTATAGTATTCAGGAAGAACTGTTTACATCTAGGGAAACAAGAAATTGACACACGTACATCTTTTTATGAAAAACAGTTGTTACAAAGGTAACAAAACTTTCCTCACCTTATAGATGATAGCGTGTCATTTTATTATCAGTGATCAAATATCTTCCTTGCAGATGTCACGTTCTTTCTTGCTGCTTTTTCATGTTATATGCACTTTATACTAATTTAAATACTGTATAACTCAGAATGTTCTCTAAGGCACTTGGAACCTACTTTTTATATAATTACCACCTGCAAAATACACATGTGAAAATGTAATAGGTCCATTTTTTACAATTTGATTTTTTTCTATTTTACTACTTCAGATTCTTCATTATTGTAGTTTAGATCCTGCTTGATCGAGAAGTGTTCTTTGTTGGTTTCATTAGAGCTAAATCTAAATGACAAGCCTAATAAGTATGTCTTACTAAAATTACTATATGACGAGTAAACATTTTAACTATAGTAATGGAAGGTAAAGACGTCCTTTTCCTAAGAAGTTGACTTAAATATGTGTTATAAAATTCCCATCAGCTTTTGGAGCTTTGATTGTCCGTCACAGCTAATTTATTCAATTACTTATTGTTATTTTTTCCTTGTTTGTTAGTGTACCTAGGATATTTAAAAAAATCTATGATATTTAGATTCTTCATTAGTTGAAAGACTTTCAATAGGCCTTCACATTTGTTGATTTGGTTTTTCAGTTAGAAAATAGTCATGTTTCTGCAATTTAGGGGAAAGCCACATGATGATACAAAATGGTAATTGTTTAGTATAACAAACCCAGCCACAATTTTGCTATGGAAATTACAGCTTACAACAGCTTAATTCAAATTCTTTATTTGTTATAGAACTTTACAAGCATTAACAAAGTCAAATTGAGCATAAATTGCTAAACGTCACCTTAAGCATATAAACTAAACTAAATAAATAAATTGTGGATAAATAAATTAGCTTAGGCCTACTACAGTCATAAAAGATTTAAAACTTAACATCAGTGTTAAAAAATTCTTCCAATGAATAAATGGATTTTCCAAAAGCCAGGAGTAAAACTTAAACAACCATTTATTTCTAGGGTTGCCTTCTAAAATAGGGCTTAATTTATTGTACACTTTAAGAGATAAACTAATATGACTATTAAGAGTTTTGCTAAGTCTACTGTAACCTATGGAAACATTATTTTTCTTACGTGTATTGTAAGTGTGAATGTTGTGGTTGAAAGTCATAACATGTACGAACATACTGCCAAGTATAAATTTATAATTGTTTGTATTCTAAGTTCTATAAATAAAGGTTTACAATGTGATAAAGGACTAGTGCCGGTCATAACTCTTACAACTTGTTTTTGTATAGTTAAAATGCTACTAATTTTACTACTATTACCCCAGAACAATAATCTGTATCTAAGGACAGCCTGAAAATAAGCAAAGTAGGCTGTTCTAATATAATTTTGTGGAACACAGGTAGTCAGGCGTCTTAATAAGAAGTCTTAATCTAAAACCATTACATGCATTAACCCTCCTGATGTTAGTTGTTGGTTACACAACAGCATTACGCGTGTTATGGATGTTAGTTGTCACAAAATCGACAACTACGTAACGGTTCAGTTGAACTACCATAAAGACGTTACTAATAATAATATTTTTATACATATCTGATATCGTTTTAATCATCATTTTTCCACGCATCTCTCAATATATGTGAGTATACGGTTATTGTATGTATGTGGAACAGAGATTATCATATGAGCAAGTGGTGCTAGAACAGCTGCAAATGGTGTGTGTACATAGTTAGATTTTCTCATTGTAGTTTTTTGATTATGTAAATATTGTTTATAATATAAGTCATATTTTATAAATGTTTGCATTGTAAATATAAAAATGTCTCAAGGTAGCGTGGACTTGAAAATATGTTTTAAAAAAAAGATTTGTTTACCTTCTCTTGAACTCAACAACATTTCAAAATAAATAAATCCTATTATCTTTTGCATATACACATTCTTTACAATTTTACAAATAAAATTATATGTATTATGACATAGTTATAATATTTTCAATATTTTATATGAATTTTTAAATTTATCCTTACACAAGTGGCAAAAATGGCCTAACATTATAAAATTATTTTTAAAATCTCTTTCAAAGGTTGCAATGATTAAGTGCACAGTCTATAAGCGGCCATTGTCCAACCAGCCCTGGCATATATGCAATGAATGCGTTAAGTTAGGTTAGGCATTGGCCCTCATAGAGAAGTGCACACTCAAACCACTGAGGGTATCGGTGGTGGGGAGCAGAAGCAGTCCCTAATATGGCAAAAAAACTATCTTTACATCATAGAGTACAGTTTCTATTTAAAAGTTAATAAAGTGCCTAAAAATAGACAGCACAATCTGTGGGTAACATAGTATGTTATCACGTTAAAAAACAGAATCAAACGCCCAGTATCAGTGATGATTTAGCTGCTACCACTACAGATTCAGAAAGTGATTACCAAGGCAATTTTTCTGTTTCCAACATTCAAGAATGCACGAATTGTCTTAAGGTTATGATGTTGAACCTTATATTTAACCCTAGAAGTGACAGTTGAAATTCTGTAGTGGCAGACCATTTTTCACTGTGTCACAAACATAATTTGAAAAACTTATTTAAAATCTATAAAATATTCAAATACTATAACTTTATACATCATTTTTTTCATAAAATAGCACAGAATACTGTAAAAATATGTTTAATCTTGAAAAAAAAAAAAATGTATATGTTTGTTATATGTAAAAAAGTGCAAAATTAAATTAAACAATTTTGGAAAAGGAGGCACCATACCTAGGAAATAAACAAAATATTAAAAATTTTATATTCCAAGATAGCCAAAAGTTTCTAAATTTTGTCTACTTTTAGAAAATATAAAGGGTTGAATAACTTTTTTATTAAATTTATTTTTATATACCAAAAAGCGTATAAGCATTAGCTCATTAGCATTAGAATAATTAGCATTAGTGTATCACATCAACAATCATGTCTGCAAAACAAAGAGGATGAAAATAAAAGTGAGGACATGAGCTGATCAGAATGATAAACTTGTCCTCTTTGCAATGGTACCTAGATATCTTTGCTACGTTAAACTGAACATACTATATGACGTGAAATGCAATGAGCGTGCATGTCGTTAAAAAATAAACGTCTGCCATTTGAAGGGTTAAGTAGACAAAATATTTTGTTTTGTACATTCTACTAAATAATTAACTACTGTATGTATACCTATATCTACCTTCAATTAAATTTCCTTGAATAATTGATTTTCTTGCTGACTCAACCTACTAAACTTAGTAGTTTTCTAATTTGCATTAAAAATATTGACCTACTTGGTTTTTACCGTGACAACATAACAGCTTAGTACCAGAAACATTTAAGATAGGTTGCAGTTCAGACTGCCTTTATGTAGTCAATATCTATAATAAAAGCCAGACTTGCCACAACACTTAATGCATCAGGATAGTGATCGATTTGTTAATCTATAGATTTAATCTACCGACTTAAAAAAATTTTGCTAATTCATCACTAAACATAATATTTACTTTATTTTACGTATGCTACAGATTGTACAGTCATTTTGGAATTATTGTTGCCAAATAAACAGGCTGAACAGGAAAAATACTGATGATATTTTTAAAATAAGAACAACAAATAATTAAAATCTAAAACTACAATGATTTCTGAAATGTTGATACATTCATTTTCTATACAGTGAAAACTATATATTTAAAACCAACTTCATGCCTATACTTTGATAAATCCTATCTTATCTAATTATAAATGGATTTATTGTTGATATTATTGAGCCTTCAAAAATTATGTTATTCAACACTACCAACAATAACATTTAAAATGACTGATTCACAAAATATAATTTACACAACTCGCAGTACATATACATTGTAAACAGGTAAAAATGTATTTTTTCATTATGAAGGAATTTAAAATAGAAGTGAACAATAATTGTTTAACGATATGAATAGATATGAGTACAGAGCCTATAACAAAATAACTAATTAACTAAATAGGCTACTTAACTAATCACTTAAGGTAGAATAAAAAACTGCAAAAAGTCTGAACGTTTGGTGTTAATCGAATACAGGTTTTTGATGTTATTAAACTAAATTGATTATATAATACAAATGACAGGTACAAAATCACTAACAACAAATAGTACTGCAATGCCATATTGACAGCAGCATGCGTAACATATTTTATGAGACGTCAAACTCTCACATTTATTTATAATTGACTAACTATTGAATAGCTGGCAAATAATTCTTAACTTCATTTTAAAATTTATCTGGTATTATTACTTTAAGACTGCACAATAGGGTGGGTAAAAAAAATCACATTTTGGAATTTCATATCATAATGTCTCAAAAGTTGCTTATATGCATGCATAATTAAAGAAAAATAGTTCTTATGCAAGATTTTCAGTTCACACATTTAGCCCAAAGTTTAACATGTAAAACTGTATAAGAGAAGCTGTGAATGATCGTAGTTTGGTTTACACTGGAATTTATAATTTATATACCAATATTTCAACCTCAAAAATTGAAACAGCTTGTTTCAATCTTGTTTGATAACATATATAAGTTGTTCAAATGCTCAGCAGTATTGTGGAATTACTGTTAAAAAAAGTATTAAATAGAGGATTTTCAACTGAACATAGGCTGCTTATAAAACCACCTTTTGAACACAATGGTACCTGAAACAGAGAACTATTCTTTCCCCACTGTGCATTCCATTCAAAAAGAGTCTTAGCAATAAAGATAACGGAAAGCCATTTGTTGCAGCGCAATAGCAAGCCCAACCCATTACCTCATTAGCAGCAGCGGCCATGGGTTCGTTTGATTAACATCTTAAATTTGAACAATTTAATTAAATCATTATTTAGTATTCAAATAACAACTAACAATATCAAAAACACAATGAATAACAATGTAAACAATAAATAGCAATTAAAAACTTGTACAGTTTAGTACAGTTATTTTTAGTCAACTAAACACTTTTGTGGAAGTTGAGCATTTGAAGGCGGAAGGTTAGTCACGCCTGTAAATCAAGGCAGCTCAGCGGTTGAAAGATTTCCACTGACACTATAACTCTTACATGCGCTAAATATGACACGTCGGTAACTTACTGTCTGGCCCAATTATAGCACTAATTTCATGATGTTGTGTTTATGGACAAGTTATATATTTTTTCAAAATACTAGAGAACTATTCCAGTTCGTAAGGTCATAATGTTGGTACAGTTAAAAAAGGTCCAGTGTAAACTAAATTTCACTCTCATCTTCTCTAAATGTAGTTTTACATGTTAAATTTAGGGCTGAATGTGCGAACTGAAGATCTTCAACACTATTTTTCCATCATTCTATATGCAAATACACAACTTTTGAAATGGGCTTTAAATCCCAAAATCTGATTTTTTTAAATCCACCCTATTACACAATTGTTTTTCGGGTCCGAAATATATTTGCTTAAGATTTGGCCGACTTAAAATGACGGTTTAGGACATGTTGCCTATTACTAATATCTGACAACAGGAGACACATTTTTTTAGCAAGTGAAATGTGTTGTTTATTAAGTTTTTAACATAACAAATCTTAAAAAAGTAATATTACTCCATTGTAGTTTTAGTATGAATTCTACTTGAAAATTCAATGGCTTCGACGACAAAGCATTAACCCTAGGGCCTATTGTGTTGCACACTAATTGGCACACAATGTACATATTTATGGGCGGTAACCTACCAATGGGGTCAAATTTCTTTCCGAAGAAATAGTGCCCCAGCAATGAGACACGTTATCAAAACAGTTCACTTGTCTTAAGAAGTTTTAATACAAAAAAATCTTCTAAAAATAATACAATTAAATATCACATTGTGTTTTTATTATAAATTATAGGTACCTATAAATTCAGACATAATACACATTTTTTATATGCACCATGATCTACTACATGTCATCTTTTAGAACAGGCAATGGGACCCACTAATGCACTTTTAAACATACTCATTAAAAATGTTTAAATGAATCTTATTAACATTACCAGAAGTTTATAGATAAATCATCTTCTAAACACATGGACAGTATACAGTAATGTTTCAATTTTATATGTTAAGTATAGAACTAGAGAGATACATTATACCACAGAAATTGCAGTTACAATCTTCAACTACTGGATGCCAGGCCTAAAAATATATACACAATCCTAAATCCTATAAGGTGACAATTTAGTTTTTGACAGTACCTACAAGTTAATTTATGCTAAGAATCATGAATCTTAATTGCATTTAATATCTTTTCAATTAATATTTCTGATCATAGTGCTAGTCTTAGACATAATGATTAGACAATGATAATATCTATTCACATTGTCTATTATTATTGTACATTTTTGTAAAAATGGAGTTTTCCGTAAATAAATAAACCCTCAAGTACCCGCACAGCTATTTGTAACGTCATGTCCCGAGCGGGGTGTTTGAAACACCCCATACAAAATGTAGTCTATAATTATAATTACTTTAGTTTTTTTTTAAATTCATTATTCATCTCTAAGACGCAGATCGTAGAGATATGGGCGAATATGAGGCATGAATGAGTGTGATGAGTGTAGATGAACGAGTGTAGTCATTGTTACTATCTGAGTTCGACTTAGCTCAGAAAGGACTATTTATTAATAGCCCAACAGCCAGGGCAACTATGGGACCTACAGCTTTACGTGGAATCTGAACCACGTAGTGTTGGTCTGATTTTCAGCTAACTGACAAGTTTGACACTTAGTCCTCCTCTCTACATAACACCCGAACTTTGACTACCATTCAACACGGACACTCCAGACTTCTCTAGTAGTGTCTATATTGATGACAACCATTGAGCGGATGCCGTGTCGGTATTAAGAGAAACCGAGCATGAAACCTATCGCCTACAATCTCCCAAACACTTTGTCCCCAAGTAGCTGAGTTACAGCACTGCGCCACCAGTGCCGACAGTGGTATAAAAATTTAAGTATAAAAATTGAATTTTTATACTTAAAATCTACCTAGTTGTGTACCATTTACATAGTTAACAATACAACTGGCCAGTATTCCTACCTGGACTGGCCACCCTTTTTGGCAAAATGTAGGCGTATGAATAAACATCTCTAAAATCTATAAATGTTGTCCAAATTTTATAATTTTTATGTCATTTTACTTAGAAAATGTCACTTATTATTGTAAAACACAAGAAATGTGTAAATAAATATTTTAAAAATATTATATACATACATAAATTTTGTGTATAAAAAACTAAAAATAATATTCTGTCCTACAGACAAAATTTTTTTGGGTAAACAAAAAATCCAAAATATACAAAATGTTCCAAATTTTATACTTATTCCAAAAATATATAGTTTTATTACCCTTTTTTTAGTTTTGAGTGTTGTAACACTTGTTATCTCTTTATCGCGCCCTGTATGTACTACAGGCACCCTGTACTCTGTATGCACCCTGTATGCTGCAGTTGTCGTAACATACTTGTCAAAGAGAATCAAAATAAAATTATTAAAAAGTTGTTATAAACTAACAAATTATATATTATATGAAAGATAAAGTATTCTTCTTTCTATAAATATCAATATTAACACCGTCACAACTATTTTATATGTTTAAAATATCGAAATAATGACGACTGTCTTTGTCGCCCGATATCGGGCGTTGCCAGTCGTACGGCAGGCGTTGGCGCCCGATATCGGGCGTTGGCCAGGGACTGGGTTAAATAAACATATTTACACTGATAAAAAACAAATTGCAAAAGTATGCAATTTTTTACAAAATAGAATCAATATTATATTTTGTACAATGATAATTTTTTTAATGTTGTTTCCTTTTGTTTTATGTTTTATATCACATAAGTTAAATTTTGTTCTTTAATCCGATTTTTAAATATATTTTCATTTGGTAAATAAATAGTAGGTACAATCTATGCACATAAACAGTTCTCAAACAATGTCACTAGTAACCGCGCAGGGTGTCACGGACACTCCAGACAACATTGACAGCACATGACGGATCAATAACTCACCATAAATTAACGAAAACCGATTTGGCATGACTCTCAGGCTATAGTTTAAAGGTAGTGAAAGGATGGGCAGATTAACCAAACCCCACTTTGAATAACGAGACAATTTCCCTCACTGGGGTGTTTAAGAGTTAATGCCATCAAATTAACCCTGTATCTACAGGAAAGCGCACAAGCACAGCTAAACATGAATTTAATGAAAAATTTCTAAAAAAATGCATGATCAAACTGGCTAAGATAACCAAATAACATTTAAAGATATAAGGTTTCTTTGATACCGATACCTACTTTAAGTAGGGGTACCATGATAAATTTTCATTATAAAATTATTGTTCATATTAAATAATTTTAAACATAGGGAGTTTAAATTGATTTTCAATTCACTATTATTAATCAATATACATCCACAATCCTTGAAAATCGTCCATTGCATTCAAGGTAATAATTTATATGCTCCGTTAATCAGATATCATTGAGACAATCTTTGATTGAAAGGTGTAAATATGATGAATTTTGAACTTATATGAAGTAGCCTAGTACCATTTAATAGTTCCAATACTATGGTATGCAATTATGTAAAAACGCTTCATGATATTCTTATGCCACTACAATCTGCAATTCTATGTAATTAACCATCAACAAAACCAAAAGCGTTCACCTGAATTTCACTCCAAATAATAGAGGTAAAAATAAAGAGGACTGGCATGGCCTGAGCACACCCACCTCTACTACAACGGCTTTCTAAGTTCCTTGGAATTATGGTTGACGAAAATCTCAATTGGCAACAACACTTAGACTACCCAAGCAAGAAGCTATCATCGGCCCTCTACGTCATTCAGAGAATACGCACCATGACCAATGAGAAAACTGCCATAGTGGTCTATCATTCCATATTTGCTTCTTAGCTGCGCTATGGTGTTGCTGCGTGGGGAGCAGCATCAGCAAACAGTATCCATGCTCTCTTATCATTCAGAAAAAAACTATCATAACTCTGTTTAGACTACAACCGTTGGAGCACTGCAAACCCTATTTCATTCATCACCGTATCCTAACTGTAATTTCCTTGTACATCATAGAAACTGTTATCCTATCTTTAAACTTAGAACCAGTTCTTAGACAAAATTATCATTCTAATAACTACGAAATAGTTTACAAAAATTCAGAAATACGCGAATTTATACAGGTTCATACTTTTTTAATTTACTGCATGTACATATTAAAACTATCACCAAACAGACACTTTTTTAACATAAGCCCCGATCTCCTCCTTAACCTTACTCTGTCCATCCCTCATAGACTATTGATCTGTGTGAGGAACTTATCAGACAGAGTAAGGGGGCGAACCAGTACAGTAAAAGGTGAATATTACTGATAAATCTTCCAGTCTAGGCCGGATTCGAACCAGCGCTATCTCTAACCCAAGCTCAAAGTCCTGACGCCTTAGACCACTTGGCCACCGGCTCGCCCAAACTATACTTCCTAAGCTAAAACAATACTTCCTAGATAGGCCATATTACACGGTCGCAGACTACATAAATGAAAATAATTCACTTACAAAATGCCTGAGTAAGCTCACTTTGTGAAGAAATAAGACCTCCTTAGCGAGAAGAAACTTGACAATTCCCCTTTCCACAGACTAGGGAGAAGACACAGAATGTAAGACTGCTGTGATTGCTAGAGGTGTTGAGATACGCCAAAGCAATAATTAGGAATTTATATACTTCCAGTAGTTCTTAAGTTATTGAGAAAATCCAAATATACAAAGCATGGCAGTACTATTTACTTTCACTGGAGTTTTTCTTGTTATACATAAAAACTAGCTGTCAGTTTATTGATCAAATGTATATATTATTTTCTATGACCATAGATTCTTAAGTTACTAAAATGTAGTATATTTTAAATATACATTCATATATTTTGGAAAAAAATAATACAATCTTGCTTTTAACAATGTGTCTAAATAAAATTAAAAAGTGTATTACTCACTCTTTACTTTCAAAAAAATGCTGTGCCAATCTCATATACAAGATTCATAACCTCCCCTTTTAAAAAGACTGGGTGTAGGTGTCCCTGTATCTTCATTAAAGATAGGTCACCATTTCTTGGGACGAATTAATAATTATATCTTTCTTCTTAAGACTAGGTGATTTCTTGATAATAAATATAAATTCTATTCAGTATCTCATATCCCTTCTACCACGGTTGTTCTACTTCCCAGAAAGTCTACGGCAGCCACACCATACCAGTGCTGAAGGTGGAAGTTTTTCACTGTACAATCTATATGGCTGTGAAGATGTTCGTTGTTGGGGAGGATTCTATTCGTTTTGTCATATGTTAATGATTAACTAGTTCCGCATTTCCTGTTGTAACTAATCAATTTACGTTTCGTTTTAATATCAAACTAATCACATCAAAACTCAGTGTAAGCTATTTAGACGTTTATTAAAATTCAAATTCTGTTGGTAGCCCTGCTCCCAGACCCAGCTGTTCGACGTAACAGCAATGACGGCTGTGGAAATGTGTTACAGTGTTGTCAGATCGAACCTTTGTTCTCATCCCAAATGTTTCCTTAGGCATATTTCTCTTTGACCTTGAACGACTTTCAAGAAATTTTATTTATTTTCATTCTGATATTGCTTATTTTATGGATATTAATTCCTCTAAATTATATAAAACCGACAATAAGTTTGTGTCAGGCTACTAAACTAAGAACACATTTTACATGGTTTTCTTATGAAAGATTTAGTTGTATTTTAGCTAATGATAGATTTGTTATAATAGACACAATAGATTAAATGATGTTTAAATAACTTATTTAGCTAAATTAAAACTGGCTTATATAGAAAATGAACATACCTTACTTTTTGCTGGTCATATTCAAAGCCAACAAGGCCAACTGTTGTTATGATTGTCAAATTGTAGGGCAACAGTAGTAACTACAGTCAATATCACAACAGTAATGAACATATGTTAAATTTCTAACACTAATTAGCATTTAACAATAAATATCAAAGGAAAATATATAACAATATTGACTAGTAACTTAAAGTGTAAACTTTTTCAGGGAAACTATACACTCCTTAGTAAGAGGGGATAAATATGTCTGGCCACTAACTCTAAGTGCAATTATAAATTAGTTAAACAAGGAGGAGCTGAATAGTCAGAAAGGAGAAACATAGTCACTGCAATTAATTTATTGTTGCATATTAGATAAAAAAAAAAAAAAAATACAGAATAGAAATACCCCTGTAGAGACAAAACAAAAGATCATCTCACAATACTATTTGGAACTATTGTAACTTCATACTTGCATTCTGTTAGGAACTTGTGTTCTCCTACTGCTGTCAAAATATATTTAATTGATTATCACTATCAGAAACCTGTGTCCATCTCAAAGCAACAATGAACTAAAACAAAAGTGACTCCTCTCTTGTCAGATATCTATTTTAATATTTCTTTTGTGTCAGTAACTAACTAGTTACAAATGCATTAATGGCTACAAGTCAAGCCACTGAGCGACACTATTTTAGCACTGCACTATCGTCAGTCAGTTTCTATGTTAGCTTAAGCCCTGTAATTTTATTTTGTCGTCACATATATTATATTTAATTAGCTTTAATAACAATTTTCCCTTCAAAAGAATTAAAGGGCAATTAAATATAAGAAAAATTAATAAAAGAATTAGAAAACTGCAGTTGATCACAAAATATAATTTAATAATTTGTCAGAATTATAAGTCTATTTATTAGTCTTGAATATTGTATTGTCACACGATGGTTACACACTCCGCTTATTATGCTATTGGACTGTTCAGACTATTTTAAATTGTTGTTACTGAAGTGTTTGATTGTCAGTTTTAGTTCATAATCATAGTAAGTAACGTGAATCATAGACTGCCATCTTGTATGTTATTGTACTTGTAAAATTGGTTAAACCGAGGGGAAATAAAATAAAATAAAAAATATTCTATTGTAAAACATATTTAAGTTCTTTATTTTATATTTTGATGTTTTTTGGTCTTTTACTGCAAATAAAACTTTATTATCCAGTTCACATGGACCTGCAGGCCTGTGTGTGTACTTTTTCAACAAGTGAAGTCCTGACTATCACCTCAGTTGGGTATTCGAAACAACACCGGCAACATTTCCTAATTATTGTTTTTTTTTTTTTTTTAATTAAAGAAGAGGCTGATGTCCTTCTCAAAACCTTACTTTGCCCATTCCCTATACACTATTGATCTGTACGAGGAACTTATTAAGACACAGTAAGGGGTGAACCAATACAGTAGAAGGTGAATATTACTAATAAATTCAAAAAGTCATGACGCCTTGGACTGCTCAGCCTCCAGCTTGCCTATTCTGTAATCTCTGTTCAAGTCTGAAATGTTTTGATGATCAATTAAGTAGTATCTTTCAATTATTTATGGGTGTGTTTGTACCTACTACTTAAAATTAATAGTGCTAACACCTGCTTATTGTTGAATAGTTAATGGGTAACTCTTGACAACCATCACGTTTAATGTGTGTCACTTTAAACTGTTACAGCTTCTTGTATTGCTTTCCAGTTGAGCAGTTCAAATTTTTCGCCCAATACTAGCTGGGCAATAGCATGGAACAGTTTTGATGGACGAAATAAGTTCCTTATTAACGATCCATCAATAGCTGTAGGTGCAATGAACCTACCTCGTAAGGAATGGACACTTTTGAATAGGTTCCGAACTGGCGTGGGTAGATGTAACTACTGGAAGCATAAATGGGGATTGATATTAGATCAGTCATGTGATTGCAGGGAGTCTATCCAAACAATGGATCACATAATCTTAAAAGTGTCCCCTGTGTTCTTTTATGGAGGGATTGGCCAGCATAAACAGAATCAGTGAGGTAGGTTAGGTTATGGATTGGATTTAGCTTTGTGACAAGAGATCACTTTTATTTTATATTATACTAGCTGACCCGACAGGCGTTGCGCTGTCTAATTCATGAGTATTCAATTTAAATTATAATAAATAAATATAAAAAATTTTTTGATTAAAAATTCTGTATTGCAATGTTTTTTCGTACACAATATTTTTAGTTTTTTCCTGGGAAAAAATAATGATGATGGTTTTCCAACTTGAAAAGAAGCAACATACAATTGCCCATGTGAAAAACATTAATTTTCACTATGTTTGCCGCATACACATAACGATTGTCCCTGTGATTTATTTATAGACATGGCAAATGCAAGTTGGATAGGAAATCAAATGGCACGTCGTTAGGAATCGTGGGAATACGTGGGACCAAAACAATCTCCCCTTTGAAATTTCCATTGGCTTCAATCACATTGTTCATTAATATTTTCACTGTAAGCCTTTGCAAAGCCATTGCAAAGCCTTGGTGGGTTAATATTCCGCAACATAATGATTACCGCACCAACTTGCAAATTGCAGATTATGAAAATCTGTAGAGACAACACCATCTGTGTTGGTGACAGAATCAACTGATTTGTATGTTATCAGATCGCCGGCAATCTTATTTGGAATTTGAAAATTCATTTCTTTAACATCAAAGTTTTTTACAGCGAATATAATATGTTCACTCAACCAAACGTGATCAATGTAATTCTGTACGAGATTTGGGAATACCATTTCGATGAGTTCAGCCTTAGATTCAGTAAATTGACAAAAATTGTTAGGAATGTAATGTATTCTGACGATGCGTCAACAGGAATTTTACCATTACCAATGTCGAGCAGTTGTTTTTAAAACATCTTTCCAGATCGATCGTTCTGTAATTCTGCTCCCATATGTTCAATTCAAGTGTTTTTAAGTACTTCCATAAATTAGATGATTTAAAATAAGCATTAAGTTCATCGGCTGGGTAAAACTATCTCAGTTTTCTACAAAATCACCCACAAAGACAATTAGCTACTTCATTAATTGTTGGGGGGTAAAAAGTCTTGTGTGTTGTCCTGCAGGCATCTCTTATCGGCTCTGATAAAAATTTTGTGGTTGTCAGTTGGCATAGGTATTGAACAATGCAACTTATTCGTTGTGTTGGTGTAAAAATGTTTGGAGTTTGTCTACAATTGGTTTTCTGACTGAACTTTTGTCCGCACAATGCTGATCAACTTGTTTTTCTGAACCGCCCATAAAATAAATTTGCAAAAATTTGTATTCACTATCTAGTATTGGTAATAAGGAGCCTGTTCTATAATATATTTGACTGTGAATCTTGAAAGTAGGTATACATTTTCTTGAATAATTTTTGTTGCACCAAATGATGTCATTTGAAAGAAATTATTATATTGCTGAATATTAGTCAAAAAATGTCTAGAATCTGGCGCATTTCTGGAAACCAATGCCTGTAGCGGCTCTGGTGACGGTACTAACTGTATCAACTTATATCAAAATAGCTTGTTGATCGTGGAGAAATGGTGCTCTGATAACCTTATGACCCTCAATGTGTCCAAGTGTATCGTCATAACCTTCCATAGGACTGAGTCTGTGATACATAATGACTATACACTTAATGGTGTCAATCTGAAGAGAGTGTATGAGATAAAAGACCTCGGAATTCTATGTTGCCCGAATCTGAGCCCCGAGCTACATGTGAATTACATCTGCAAACGAGCCAACAGTGTCCTGGGCCTGATAATAAGGTTTTCTCGCTTCTTCACATCCCCAACAGCTTTGAAGACTCTTTACTGTCACTTGGTTAGGTCCCATCTTGAGTATTGTTCAACCGTCTGGTCACCGTATCAGGATTTCCTTATCGAAAGACTGCAATCCATTCAAACTCACTTTATCCGGCTGGTGGGTCTACGACTGGGTTATCGCTTCTCTGAAGTTCCTGTTGATGAATTGGCTGTAACACTGGGCTTGCAATCGCTAGAATTGCGAAGAAGGACATCTGATCTTATGTTTCTTTTCAAGATCATCAATGGTAAGATTCGCTGTCCGGAACTTCTATCACTGATTTATTTCCACGTTCCAGCTTCTACCAGATCCAGAGAGCTGTTTGCCAGAACACACCACACCACATCATATGCACAACACAGTACCATGGTTCGGTTGCAACGCACAGGAAACACCCTACCTTCAGAAATTGATTTCTTTAACTGTAGTGCTGCTCGGTTCAAGAAGATGATCACCTGGGGAGAGAATGATGAATCTTGAGGCTTTCTCCAGCTATAGCTCACTCAATCACCACCGCCGCCCTTACCAATGTTGTAACTTATTATTTCATCACACTCATTCGCATATTTTTGCTATTCATTCACACCCATTGCAGTCTATAGTCATCTTGATTATCAAACCGTTCATCATGTTATGTGTATTTATTTATATTTTCGTGTTAGAATTTGCATATTTGTTAGATATTATTATGTTACATTTACTAAATATTTATGCTTGTTATCGCTAATATCACTTATACTATATCAACACAAATTGTTGAATTTATTGCATATATTTATATGTACATGTTAACTTGATTGTTCTCAATTGTATATTGTTATCCAAATAATTCTTTAAGCACAGATAATTACCATATTTATTAGCCTCTGTTCTCAATTTTTCTGTTCTCTATTTTTAGCTTAAATTTTCTTGTATACTATTTTGTTAAAAAGGCATATGCCGTTAATCATAATAAATAAATAAATAAACTTAACTTTTCCACTCACGCAACACAATCCAGAGGCTTCATTTTTTTAGATTAGATTTTTATTAAAAAAAAAAAAAACCCATTCATTTCACATTAGATGCCTTGCAATGTGGACACACAGTGTTCACTGCCCCAATAGCAACGATGAGCAGTAAACAGTAATCGATTGCCTCGTTGTAACTGAATGCAGCGATTAGGATTAAACCCAACATTTCTCTGTTGTTGATTACGATTTTGTTGAAGTTCATTTTGTGCTTCTCATTGTTCATCAGTATGACTTGCTCGTATATATATTTGGTTTGCAGCATTGCGGCTTCTGCTACCTAACTTGGTACGTCTAACTGGTGTCATTTGAATTACCAAAATTCAACTAAACATAATGAACTTTAAATAGACCATTGAAGACAGTGAAATATCTTCTAATAAAAATAACTGAACAAACTGAAAATAATACAAAACAATAGTCAAAACAACAAATCTATTTACCTAAACATATGGTGTTTCCTTCCACTCATAGAATTTGCAAATTCAATATGAGACAATGTTAACAAATAAATTCCGTTATTAAATTGTAAACACTGCAACCCTCGGCATACAATGGACAGGATTATCATATAAATATCATTGACATAATTGCATTGCATTCAGTCAAATATATTGGAAATTAGTTTATTTACTAAAATTTTGTACAGTATATTACCAAGAAATAACCTACAATATATGTTTGTATAAACAAATACAAATAAGTTGCAGAAATATTTACATCATATGTTTCAACATTTCCTTTCATTTGTTTTGTTTGTAAACAAATCAAACTATAAAACACTTAATTTTCCAATTTCCTCTAGATTTTTTTCATTTTTCTTTCTTCAGGAACATTCTACAAAAAATTAAGAAACTTTAAAAAAAAAGATAAAGGAAATTGATTAAGGCGTTGTCAAGTGAATTAATGAATGTTTTTTATTTCCAATTTGATACACGAAAATAATATAAATATAATACATATAAGAAAATACATAAAACAGTTATAAAGAAATATTGTGCTAGGAAATAAGCCTACAGGGGCATTAAAGCCTGTGTACTAACTAACAAATTTTGGAAGAAACTTGCTAGTTATTATTTTAATAAATTAAAAAAATCAATTATACTAATTAGTAATGGAAAACAGATTTGAAATTCAAAAAAAAAGATAGTAAAAACCATGAGTTTGACATGTCAGACAATCAAGGAGAAAAAAGTGAAACATTATTTTAACACATATGGCTTGAACTTGGATATGGTGTAACTGAGGTGACTGAATAAGACTATCAGTGTCGCCGCAAGAAGACAACAAATGAAGCTGGAGTGTAGGAAGTTCTGTACAAAGTAATCAGTATTATCTAAAGGTCAGGTCCTCCACTAATCCACAGAGATAAGGTGTTCTACCTCTACAATGCTTAACTTAATAAGCAATTCTCTCTAACTCTTTTTTTTTAAATTGACAATGAAGGAGAATCTTTAAATTTAAAATCTTCATGATAGTTGCTAATATTTCTGTATAAGATATTTGATATATAGTAAGGATTAGTGGTTAAATAGTGCAATCTCAACTATAAGGAACTATCACCAATTTGCTGAGCGTATCTTGTGTTATAAGAATGGGAAATTACAAAATCAGACAAAAAATTATTAAAATTTAAAAATATGTATGTTATAAGAGTTTTAATGAAGAGTTTACGGATTGTTAAAACTGAAATTTCTTGAAAGAGTGCCTCACTAGGAGGTGCAAACTTTTGTTCAATGCTATTTTTAGAATTCTCTTTTGAGCTATAAATAGTGGTTGGAGCACAGAACAACTCACACCTTCCCAAGCAATAATACCGAAGGAAAGAAGTGACTGTATATAACTATAATAGGCTAATTTGATTTCAGACTTGTCTAAGATCTTACTAATCTGAATAAAAGCAAAGAAGTATTTACAGATTTTCTTTGTTAGAAATTCAACATGCTGAGACCAATTCAATTGAGCATCAAATATTACGCCTAAGTATTTATAAAAGACTACTTTTGCAATGGACTCACACGAACATGTCTTATTGAAAAAATCATCACAATTATGAATTACAAGATTTCGAAGATTGTATAATTATGAATAGTTCTTAAAGAAATAGGCGTACATTTAGTTTTTGATGTATTAAGTGATAAAACGTTCTGATCAAACCAGGCATACATTTAGTTTTTAATATATTAAGTGATAAAACCTTGTGATCAAACCATTTTTCAGAGTTCCCAAGTTGTACAAAACAATCCTTTGAACTCCTACCCAGTTGGGTATATTGGGTATATATATATATATATATATATATATATATATATATATATATATATATATATATATATAGTTGGGTATTGGGTATAGTTATCCCCCTGAACAAAAAAGGGGGTGTCATCCGCAAACAAATAAAGTTTGCCATTTAAATTGACATTACTAATATTATTGACATATATTAAGAACAATACCAGGCCAAGAGTTCAACTCTGGACCACGCAATATTTTACATTAATGGAGTCACTATTAATCCCACATAAAGACACATATTGTAGCCTATCAGTGAGATGACTATGGAACCATGCGAGAGCGTTACCACGAATTCCAATAAGTTCGAGCTTAGACAACAACTTACGTCTGTCAACTGAGTCAAATGCTTTGGCTAAGTCTAGAAATATTAGCATTGAACGTTGCCCATTAGAAATAGAACTATTTAAATCTCTGGAAATATCAAAAAATGCATTATCTATGGTTTCATCACATCTGAACCCATATTGACACTCTGCTAATATTTTATTTTGATATAGGTAAGACATCAGTCGCTCCTTTACTACACGCTCCAAGATTTTAGAGAAGACACTTTAACAGGGATTAGGAGCGGATCCAATTTATCTGTATAGTTATATAATGGAAAAACTTTGGCTAACTTGAAATATTAGGAAACTTGCCAGACGAAATACTTAAATTAACTAGATGTAGTAAAGGACGGGCTAGTATGAACAGATTTTGTTTGAGAATGTCAGCAGAAACATCATCGAAACCAAGTGTGGACCGTCCCCTAAGAGCAGTCACATGTCGTACGATGTTAAGTTCAGTCACAGTTCTTAAAGTGAAGTTACGGTTGTTAAATGCGCATACGAAGTCGTTAACCACTGGTTCCCCTCCACAGTCAATATTATTTGCTAAATTTTGTCCCACATTCGCAAAAAATGAGTTAAATTCTTTGGCAAATTTTTAAATTATAGTAGAAGTTATGTTTAAAGCTGTAGGCAAACACATATAAATGGGAAAACCCTGTTTGTTTTTTGTCCTTTCCACTAATTCGTTAATAATGTTTCAAAATAGTTTTGGATTATTATTAGCCTGAACTATACGTTGTCTATGATATTCTTTTTTTGCGTGTTTAATTTGTCTACTCAAATTTTGCCTTAAATTACAAAATTTATCTCTTAATTTAAAAGGTTGCCTTTTAAGTACTTTACTCATCTTATCTCTTGAGCGAATCAACCTGATAAGTTCAGGTGTGATCCATGATTTGGAATGGAATGGTCCATGGGATTCAAGTGATGGAATGACAATGAATTTCAGGTACTCATTTTTTATATATTAAGATATTGCATGACTTTTGGATCTTAATCCAAATATATTTCAAAGCTTTTAAAAAAATTATTAAATGGTGACAAAAAACCATACGATGTACAGGATGTCACTGAAATATTTAGACAAACTTCAGGAGGTTGTTCCTGGGGTCAAAACAAACCAAAAAGTTCTTATAAACATATGTTCTAATGTGCAGAGTTTTCTGTTTGTCTGTCCGTTAGTGTTTTTAACATTATAATTTTTTTCTCAGCAACCATTAAAGGCAGAGTGTAGACATTTGGCACATATACTATACTAATGATAAATTTGTCAGAAAAGTTCAAAATGGCGGCTAAATAAAAACTCTGATGTCAAATTCCATAAAAACCACACCCTGTATAAAAAAAATACAAAAATAATAAATTGTTGGAAATTTTATTATAAAACGAACGATACCTTATTCATTGAAAAAAAACAAGAAATGCATAATTTGTGGTATTTTCTTTAATCTAGTTACACTCGAAGAACAAAACTTCAAGCGTAGATTAAAGAAAATACCACAAATTATGCATTTCTTGTTTTTTTTCTTCAATAAATGAGGTATTTTTAGTTTTATAATTACATTTTCTACAATTTGTTATACAATGTGTAGTTTTTACAGAATTTAACATCAACATTTTTAGTTAGCCGCCACTTTAAAATTTTCTGACAAATTTTCTTTTAAATTTTTACTGTAACAGGATATTATAAGTATAGCACTTTTATGGTTGTTGAAGAAAAATTATAATTTAAAAACCACTGACGGACAGACAGACAGAAAACGGTGTGTATAAGGACATATTTGTATAAAACTTGTTTGGTTTGTTTTGACCCCAGGAACAACCTTCTGAAGTTTGTCCAAGTATTTCAGTTACACCCTGTATATATACTTTAAAAATTAGAATTAAAGTAAAATCTTAGACAAGGTAAAACTCATTTTAAAGCTATTTCTATTGAGAAGAAGATATAAACTTAGCATTAGATTTTTGACTCTGTACAGATTAAACATTTATTAAGATTTAAAAGTTTAGAATGGAAATAAAAGAGAGCAGAATGACAAAACCAGTTGAAAGAATAAAGGGATGGAGACTGCAGGAGGAGCAGAAGAAGGAAGAATTTAGAAATATGGTAAAAAAGGAGTTACCCAGAACAGAGGTAGGGGAGCTGGAAGAGGAATGGAATCGGTTCAAGGACACAATAGTAAAGGCAGCCGAAAAGGTATGTGGGAGAACAAAGGGGAAAAGAAGAGAAAAACAAACAAGTTGGTGGAATGAAGAGACAATTAAAGGAGTAAAAGAGAAGAACAAAGCATGGAGGAAGTGGTGGAAAACCAGAGCGCAAGAAGACAAAGATGAATATTTGGCAAAGAAGAGAGAATGCAGAAGAATAATAAAGGACGCAAAGGACAAGGAATGGGAGAACTTCACGAAAAAGTTAGAGGAAGACTTAGGACAAAACAAAAAGATGTTCTATAGTATGATGAGGAACAAAAAGAGAGTGACCGAAAGTGCCAAAACAATGCAAAATGAAAATGGAGTCATGGTGGAAGGAGTGGAAATGAAAAAGTTGTGGAAAAGGTATTTCCAAACACTGTTGAATGAAAACTATGAGGAAGAAGAGGAAGACGAAAATGAGGAGCAATGGGAGAGAGGGGAAGAGATAAGTTGGAGGGAAATAGAAAAGGCGGTGAAAGAGATGAAAAGTGGGAAATCCCCAGGACCAGATGAAGTATCATCAGATATGGTAAAGGCTTTGGGAGCAGTGGGAGTACATTGGTTGAAGAGAGTCTTCACATGCGTATGGAGGGAAGGAAGAGTGCCTGACGACTGGGGGAAAGGTGAAATAATAACAATACACAAGAAGGGAAGTAGAAGACTATGCAAGAACTATAGAGGAGTAACATTAATAAGCCATGTTGCCAAAATATTTGAAAAAATAATTTTTAACAGGATTAAGGACGTGATAGAGGACCAGATAGGGGAGGAACAACATGGGTTTAGGAAGGGAAGAAGTACGATCGACTTGATTTTTGCAGTGAGACAAATGGTTGAAAAGCACTGGGAGTTCAATAAAAAGTTAATACTGGTGTTTATAGATGTCGAGAAAGCCTACGATTCTGTTAAGAGAAAAAGTATATGGGAGAGTATGGAAAAAATAGGAGTGACAGAAAATATGATGAAATGGGTTAAGGAATTGTATAGGGTGCACGAGTGCAGAGTTAGGACATGTGATGGTAATACAGAATGGTTCAAGGTAAAGAAAGGGCTGAAACAGGGGAGTGTTCTGTCTCCGATTCTTTTTAATGTAGTTATGGAGATAATGATGAGAGAAATTAAAGAGGAGACAAATGAAGAGATGAAGATAATGATGTTTGCTGACGATATTCTGATGTGGGGAGAAAACAGGGAGGAGATACAAGAACAACTGGACAAGTGGAGTAGGAAGATGAGGGAGAGAGGGCTGAGGATAAGCAAGGAAAAAAGTGAAGTAATGGTAGTAGGAAGGGACACAGTTTTGGAAGAAGATATATTGGTAGATGGAAGTATACTAAAAAAGGTAGATGATTTCAAATACCTTGGAACGATGGTGTCAAGTGATGGAAAAATGGAACAGGAAATAAATGCCAGATTAGGAATGGGAGCGGGTTTCTTCCGGACGGTGAAACACCTAGTATGGGACAAAGAGGTACCAAGGAGGGCCAAGGTAATGATGTTCAAGAATTACTATAGGCCTATAATTACTTATGCGGCAGAGACATGGCGGATGTCAGAAAGGGAGTGGAGTAGAGTACAGGCAGGGGAAATGAGGTTCTTGAGAGCAATAAAGGGAAGAACTCGAAGAGATAGAATTAGGAATAGTGAGATAAGGAAGGATGTAGTGGAGGAGAGTATAAGAGAAAGAGTGGAACAAGCAAGGTTGAGGTGGTATGGTCACGTAAAAAGGATGAGTGTAGAGAGGTTGCCGAGGAAGATGGAGGAATGGGAAATGGAGGGAAGGAGGCCCAGAGGAAGACCACGAAGAAGATGGCTGGATGGAGTGAGGACAGACGTGGAAAAGAGAGGGAGTGTGTGGGGGGAAGTGGTGAGAGAGGAGATGTGGAGGGACAGGAGAAGATGGAGAGGCTTGGTGACAACCCAGACCCAGGATTGACTGGAACGGGACCGGATAAGTAAATAAGTAAGTAAGATTTAAAAAAAATGCTTATGATAACTCGTTTTCTATTAAAATTAGCTTAATTCCACAGTAAAAACATTTATAAAAAAATATGCAGTCTGGGATCGTTACTTAATTGTAATGAAATTAACTACGGTATGGCAATACAAATAACGTTAAACGTTGCCAGTCTTATTTATATAAAAAAAGATGATTTTGATTTTATATATGGGTGGCTTGCTAACCAGATATTTATGTATAGTACCTGCTACTTTCTTTCCTTGAATATTTAATGTGTAGTCCTTTTTCAATATTAAAATGGATACATTTTGCCTTTGTTCAGCTTTTTAAAGAACCTTTTGGTGTTAAATTACTACCAACTTACCCAGGAGTCTCATTCCAGCCATTCTGTTACCAATACCTTAAACTAAGCAGCATATTCTCGGTTTCTTTTCCTATGATCTCCGAGAAACAACCGGGCAGTAGAGCTGTAGTAGACCTAGATTATTAATCCTTATTTGCTTTTTACTATAGAAACTAATGGGCCCAAATAACTATAGTTGCAACCCATTAAAGAATTCAACTCAATTGAAGTTAATTCTTCAGCCATTACTTATTTTTTAATATTTGCAAGAACACTACTGTCGGCGCAGAAATTATGTGCACACGAGTTTGAAGGTTGTTTTCTAAATAGCTAAGAGGAACGGGAACGGGAACGGGACCGGATAAGTAAGTAAGTAAGATTTAAAAAAAATGCTTATGATAACTCGTTTTCTATTAAAATTAGCTTAATTCCACAGTAAAAACATTTATAAAAAAATATGCAGTCTGGGATCGTTACTTAATTGTAATGAAATTAACTACGGTATGGCAATACAAATAACGTTAAACGTTGCCAGTCTTATTTATATAAAAAAAGATGATTTTGATTTTATATATGGGTGGCTTGCTAACCAGATATTTATGTATAGTACCTGCTACTTTCTTTCCTTGAATATTTAATGTGTAGTCCTTTTTCAATATTAAAATGGATACATTTTGCCTTTGTTCAGCTTTTTAAAGAACCTTTTGGTGTTAAATTACTACCAACTTACCCAGGAGTCTCATTCCAGCCATTCTGTTACCAATACCTTAAACTAAGCAGCATATTCTCGGTTTCTTTTCCTATGATCTCCGAGAAACAACCGGGCAGTAGAGCTGTAGTAGACCTAGATTATTAATCCTTATTTGCTTTTTACTATAGAAACTAATGGGCCCAAATAACTATAGTTGCAACCCATTAAAGAATTCAACTCAATTGAAGTTAATTCTTCAGCCATTACTTATTTTTTAATATTTGCAAGAACACTACTGTCGGCGCAGAAATTATGTGCACACGAGTTTGAAGGTTGTTTTCTAAATAGCTAAGAGGCCCATGAATGTTTTCCTCATTTAATTGTACGTTTTTACATATGCATTTTCAAATTTTATTACATGTCATGAAGATTACAACTAGACCAAGTAATAAATTGTACAACATCTAGAAGCCAGAAAACAATGTTTCAGAGATCTGATAAAAGCTTTTTCTCAAAAATTTAAAAGTCTAAAATTCATAAAACTTATATGAAACATTCCTATCCACCAGGTATTAAAATATAAATGTCGTACATTGTTGGGTTTTTTTGGTAATAGTGGTTTAAATTAGATGTACAGTGAAAATTTGTTAAAATTCTGATACTTTTGTCGTTCCAATCAGGATAAATTTATTGCATATAAACATATGTTAATACATATGCCTTATCAAAATTTGTAATAAAATTTGATAATGCATATGTATTAACATACAATTAAACAAGGAAAAAAATATTGTGATAAGATTTTTCGTGGGCCTCTTAGCTCTTTAGAAAACAACTTTCAAACTCGGGTGCACATAATTTCTGCGCCGACAGTAAGAGCAGCGTTTTCTAAATGGCATCTGTTAATACTGCAGATTCTTTATTGTAAGAAAATATAATTTCAACTCCATTTTCATACTATGATAAATTTCTTATTTACGTTTATTGTCTATAATCCAGAGGGTTAGTTGTTCCAGAAATATATTTTCTATCTTGAGACGATAGCCTTGATTGTCACTTTTTAATTTAAATTGCGTTCTCCTTTGAAGTTAGTAATCTTAGTTTTTCCTCCAAATCAGCCTGTATCTGTTTGAATGTTCATAGCTATTTTATAAGGTCCTGTTTAATGTGTCAAACAATTTCCACAGCAAAGGGCCTGATTCATAAAAGTGCTTTTATTTCTGCTCTATAAGTTGCTTCTTTTTCATCTCCACATAACTCTTTTTTACACGGCATAGACTTCCTCTACCTTAAACTTCCTTAGTTGGGAGAGCTTAAAAGTGAAATATTTCCCCTGTTATGGTCTCAGAAATGTTTTGAGTGTTGAAGTTAGATCGGCTTTAGTAATAATTCTATACCTTCCTCTTTCATATAGATAATACATAAACTTATAATTTGTTTTTCTAATGTGATCCTTTAGGAACACCCATTCCTTTCTCAACTATTATCCATCTCTAGCAGCTTCCATTGTCAATGCTTTCTAAGCAAAAACTAATTAAAAAAATGAAAAATCTTCAGTACAAAATCTTTAAAAATTTAACTCACTCAGGGATAAATGAAATGCTCACAATCCTTCAGTATGTTCAAAAACTGCGTTGAGCAGTCTTTAGTTTAGCTTAGTTCATAGTTTCAGTTACAGCACCTACAATCTGGTACAAGCAATGGTTGTTTTCTTTTTTTCATTTATATTTTCAATAGTTGTATTTTAACACACCTGTACAAACATAACTCAACATAGCCCAAGTCTTATGATGTAGGTGCATTCCATTTATGAGTTGTAGAAGGTCTAATACCAAATACTAGTTCTGACCTAACACGTTTCATCTAGCTGATATTTGGTGAGAATTCCTTTGATATCAACTGTCAAGCTAATCGAAGTTGTTTTATGTAGAAGTTGCTCCTTTTTTGTTTGTAGTTTTGTTCATTATCTATATATATATATATATATATATATATATATGTAAAAGGCAAAGCCCTGGCTCACTCACTCATCACAAAATCTCTAACTTCTTATGTAGGGAGAGAGCTGAAATTTTATACACTGTTTCTTTAGGTCTTAAATAGGACAATTATAGTATTTTCATCTTAATAAAATACTCTTAAGGGGTAGAAACCACCTCTAAAAGATTGTTCCATAAGGATAACATTGGGTTGATTTTTAGTAAATTAGTAAAGCTGTTTTGTAAATAAATAAACATGTTCATTTTGTATGTTTGGCATTATACTATTGATAAATTTTTAAGAAAATCCATAAACATATATAAATCAAACAGTAGCGACATATCTTTATAAAAATTGGCGGCAAGCACGTCACTAGTGCGGACAGAAGCAGAGAAGCGCATATTTCTAAAGTATTTACATACACAGCTGTAAATGCCAAATAACCTGTCATGGCCATTTTTTTATTGATATTATTCCACTTATTTGCAAAACACATTGTAAAACAACGGTATTGGGGTGTAGTTTATGTTCTTGCTATTAGGATCGCTAGCTTGCACTATTCCCACAGAATTGCAATAGGAGTGTCACTGGGTGTTTTATACTATGATTTCAATCTTCAGCTGTTAAACAAAAACAAATTAAATGAACACGTTTGAAATAGGCTAAGTAGTACCCCATGTTAATAAATAGGTAGCAAGGCAAGTAATGTGAGTGAGATACTGTAAATAACAATATTGTGATTTTATGTTATACAATTAATCTACTATTATTTGTAGTCAAAAGTCACATGCTTAGACCAAAGGCTGAGGTGTTACGAGCGCAGTGAGCGTCGGGGTTGGCACCCGAAGCGTGTTGGGGTGTTCTTTATTATATAGATATATTTTATCAATTATATTATATGTAGACCTAAAATGAATTGTTCTTCTTAGGGGCCATACTGAATAAATTAATTACGCAGTATGTGGATTATTAATCATTTATAATTTTGTTGAATAAGTTGTTTAAAAAAATAATAAGATATTCTGACACAGAAGTATCTATATCAAATAAGCATGGGTTTAAGGGACCTAAATATTATATCTGCTTACGACTGTAATATATCAAGTTCCTTTGTAATATTTTATAATGGTGTCATGAAACATAATATCTGCAACGACTTTTTGTTCACTGGTGATTCAAGAGAATTAGTGATTAGTGTTAGTGTCACGTTCTTTGTAAGCTAAGATGAAGGATTCAGCATCTCCCTTATAAGACATAACGGTACTATATTCTTCCCATTGCAAAGACTAAAGCCCTGAAAAACTGTCTCCGCCCATATCCTTCTCCATAGTTAAAACGTTGATCAGTGTTACAACACTAAAGTAATCAGATCCCTCTCTTCCCATGCCAATAGTTCCTGGCTAAGAAGAATGTAATTAGCTCACCAATGGATAACTAATTCCCTTTACCCTCCTAATCTGAACATTATATAGATCACTTACCATTTCCTTCCTATCCCTCAACCCTCAGCAAACTTCATACATACAAATTTAAAAAAAACTGCATTAAAACCTGAGTGTTGCTATGTGAATATACAACTCCCACCTTTATATACCCCCACCAATGCCACATTGTACTTACAGAAAAGAACAACAAATTAATAAAAACTCTTAAAGTGATTAGAAAACAATACAAATATGACTTTGATGAAAGTATTTATTGCACCCTCAGAAAACCAGAGCATTAGAAAATAACTTCAGAGACAGAGTAACCAAGGACAGTGTGGATTGTTGTAAGAGAGAGAAAGAGAGCTGAAGTGAGAGAACAGTAGGTTCATTAAGTGCTGAGTTTTCCTTTTCATTGAGGTAATTTCTGAATCAAGATGTAATATCCTATAGGGTTAGGGTTTCGATTTCGGCACTAGAAGAATTTCGAACATTTTTATTCAGTATACACTCTGCTTTGAGATTACTAACGCAGTTTTTAAGATTTGATATGAGTCTTGAACACTTTTGTTCTGAATCCAAACTCTTTTCTATGTGACCTTCTATTAACTTTACGGTAGTGTCTTTACTTTCATCCTTTGTACTGTTTTTTTGCTGAACACCATTCCCTCTCCATTACGGACGCTGATAGTCCGTTGTGGAAAACGTCTCAATCTGGCGATCCACAAACATAGGTTTAACGTGAACTCGTTTGGGCAATCCATTAACACATACTTTACCCATACACGAACAGTGGTATTGACCCACATGCCCACCCAAATAATTACAGTGTTTTGACCCAACCACCCAACCATACACGTACAGTAGTATTAAATAGTATTAATAGTAATCTATTAAAAATAATTTATTAAAAACTTATAATATTATAAACATTATTGTTAAAACCTATTATAAAACCTATTATAAAATCTTCATAAAATAAAATATCTAACTCAAATATGTATTCCATAAATGATTTAATTTTTGCAAAAGTTAAAGGATATCCTTACTGGCCAGCACAGATAATTAATATTGATGCAGTAAGTTACAAAAATGTGACTAAATACCATGTAAAATTCTTTTCAACAAATGAGACAGCAATCTTAAATAAAACTGATTTATGTCACTACGGTGAAAACAAATTGAAATTTTCCATCCAATTGGTTGCTAATAAATATAAAGAAAACTACAGAACAGCATTGACAGAAATAAATAAAATTTGGGAGATGTCAAATCAATCCCCGAAAATAAGTAAAATGAATTTGGAAGATAAACCATGGAAAACTCCTTCAAATAAAAGAGTATCTTTAAACTCTTCACAACAGGAAACACAAATAATAATAGTAAACCCAGATGAAAGTGAAAATCACCTCAAACCCCTCCTTAAGCAAGATAAATCAGTTGGCACACCAAAAGACATGGACTTAGAGTATCAGCGCAACTCTTTGATTGATAAATGTCTTGATCTTGAAAAAACTATCACACAATATAAAGAAACCATTAAAAATCTCAAAACTCAAAAAAATAAAGATAAGGACTTCCAAACACAAATATTAATTCAAGAATTAAACTCTGCAAAAACTAAAATAAAAGATTATGACACAGTTATTGAAATATTACAAAATGATAACAAAAACTTACAAGAAAAATTGGAAAGTCTGCAAAAAAAAGTGTGAATAGTTGTGTCCACTGTTTCCCTTCTCTAAGCCAAATTTCACATACTCCAGGTATAGATTGGGAAACAGTTAGAGGTTCCAAAACTAGAATTGTTGGTCAGCAATCAAGCCATGGCTCTCCTAACAACATTACCACAAATAATCCATATGCATTATTGATGGACGATAATCTATCGAGAGGAAATAAGACAGTAAATAATGAAAATATCTCTAATAAATCTAATATAAAACGAACTGAAATAAGAGTAAAAAAACTTCAAGCAAAGAGTAAACAAATCTCTAAGGAAACCAATAAAGGCAAAATCTCAATGCCAAAAACTGATGACAAGAAAGGAAAAAAAACTGTTTTCATTGTGGGAGATAGCCATGGCAGACACTTATCAGAAATAATTCAAGAGAGATGTAGGGAAGATGCACATGTTATGAATATGGTTAGGCCAGGGGCTGAGATAGATACAGTTCTAACAGAGGCGAAAGCCCTTCCTCCAGGTAAAGACCGGTACATTGTGTTCCTGGCTGGAGCCAACAATTTGTATAATGGAAATACAAAAGACTTAAATGACAAGATATTGTCAGTGATAGAGCATTTTAAACACGACAACCTTTTATTGGGCAGTGTTCCCTTTAGAAGAAATATTTCCCTCTATCATCCTGTTAATGAAAACATTATGAAATTTAATCTCTTTATTTTTGAACAGTCACAGTATTTCAAACATGTTTCATTTTTGGATCTAACCCAACTGGGAGACCGATGCTACGACCAAGCAGGGGTTCATCTTAACTATGTTGGAAAAAACCTTCTTGGCAGTAAAATTCTTAATTACATGAACGTTACACGAAACTCAACGTTAAACTCAACAAGAAACACTCAGGGATGTTCTCTTTCTTCTACAATTTCAGCTGTTGAGGAGGAGAGTATGTTGTTGGGTGCAGGAACTACAGTCCAGGAAACAATTGCACCTCTCTCAAGGAGTATGACCTGCTCTGAACTGTGTGTGGAGGCTTCTACATTGATTATGACAACCCGCAACTCTACCAACAACCAAGGAGATAAGAGTAACGAAGCTCAAGAATTTGGACGCAGTCTGGGAGACCCATGCACATTGCAAGCGGATACTAGTGTCATGCATACTGCAGATAACTTACTAAATTTACAGCAAAATGTTCAACCAGATGCTTCATCTTTAAACTTCCAAACAAACCTACTCAGCATAAACAGATAAATAGTCACTCTAAATCTACAATATTATTTCATCAAAATATTCAAAATTTAAAATCACGCATAGAACCTTTAGAAGTAACTTTAGCTGAGTTGAATCCCGATATAGTTGTCTTAACTAAGCACAATATGAGCAACTTTGAGTTGGAACGATTTAACTTAGAAAGCTATAAAGTGATTTCACAGTATGCTCGCACAACTACAACCGGAGGCGGAGTCATGATCTTGTCTAAAGAAGGTTTTAATATGAAGCAGCTGGTTAATGTTAAAGTGAATGACTTGTGTCAGGATAAATTGTTTGAGTGCTGCTTGGCCAAATTTAAAACTAAAAATGCTAACTGTTTACTAGTGGGAATTTATAGGACGCCAAATTATGAAAGTTTAGAATTTTTAAGTAGGTTAAATCTCCTAATAGAACTTTTAATAGACAAACAAAAATACTTGATCCTAACAGGAGACTTTAATATTGATATCTTAAAAACTACAACTGAAAGTAAAGAATTGAAAAGTACTTTAATTCGTCATGGAATGAACTATCTCATAAATTGTCCCACTAGAGTAACATCAACTTCCAAGACATGTCTAGATAATTTTTTTACTAATATGGATAAAAATGATACTAAGACCAGTGGAATTGTCACTGCTCTTTCTGATCATGATGGGCAGATCTTGGAGATAAAAAACTCACTGAATAATATATATAATCAAAATTTAAGTTACACTGGAAGAAAGTTTTCTAATGAAAACATTAAATTATTTATATCCTTATTAGAGAAAGAAGAATGGGAATCAGTTTTTTCTCCCCAGTTGAAGAGAAATATAACTGTTTTGATAACTTATTTAAGTTTTATTTCAACTTATCATTTCCTGTTGTTCAAAAGAAGACTAAAAATCTCACAAAAACCTGGATAACCGAAGAACTAAAAAAAGATAAAAACAGCATTATAAGTTTTAGTAATTTGGCAAAGCAAAGTAATTCTCTAATTTTAAAAGATGAATTAAAAATGAAATATTCTGTGTATAAATCTAAGTTAGTAAAAACAAAAAAAGCATATTATGATGAAAAAATTAAAGAATCTGAAAATATTAGTAAAACATCTTGGGAAATAATAAATAAGGAAACAAAGAAAATTACTGGTAAAGCAGAAAAGAACTTAATTTTACAAGCTGATAATAAAATAATTTCCCATCCTTATGAAATTAGCAATAGTTTTAATAATTATTTTGTTAGCACAATTGAAAGCATGTTGCAGGAATTACCATCAAAACAAAATAATTTTAAAACAAAAGGATTTTCAAAACAAAACTCAAATTTTAGATGCCCTCCTATTGGTGAAAAAGAACTGTTAGACATTTTTAAGACCCTAAAAAATAAGTGGTCATGTGGTTATGATGAGGTTCCAACTACAATATTAAAATTGGCTAGAATACCATTAATTAAACCGCTGTTACACTTAGTAAATTCTTCTTTTATCTCTGGTATATTCCCTAGTAAACTGAAAATCTCAAAGGTTATACCAATATTTAAAAAAGGGGACCAAACTGATATTCAAAATTATCGCCCAGTTTCGATTCTCCCATCAATGTCAAAAATTTTTGAAAAAGCAATGTACATTAGGCTTACCGAACATTTAGAAAAATATAAAATTTTTGATGAGGAACAACACAGTTTCCGCAAAAATAGATCAACACTCACAGCCCTTGTAAGTTTTACTGACTCCCTAATTGAATCCATAGACAAAAAAAATAAAGTTGCAGGAATATTTATGGATCTATCTAAAGCTTTCGATAGCATCTCACACAGTAAATTAATTAAAAAATTACAAGAAATCGGAATAAAAAATAACTATTTGAATTGGTTTGAATCATACTTATCAAATAGAAAGCAATATGTTGAGATTGCTAAAACTCAGAATAACAGGATATCTAAATTTAAATCTAAATTACAAACAATTCAATATGGAGTTCCCCAAGGGTCAATTTTAGGGCCTCTATTATTTATATGTTACATCCAAAATATGCCCAGTTGTCTGAGTCAGTTTGACGGAATTAAAAATGAATTGTGTCTTTACGCAGATGACTCAAATCTCATTATGTCAGCAAAAACTAGCTTAGATTTAGAATTAGCCTCTTTCACTGAACTATCTGGAATTCAAAATTTTTTATAGATAATGGTCTTATTTTAAATATGAAAAAAACTAACTTTATTTCATTTGGAACAAAACAAAATAGAAACATCCATGAATTTCAAATTTGTATCGATAATGAGTTTGTAAATGAAGCAGAAAAAATCAAATTTTTAGGTCTGTATGTGGATAAACATCTCACCTGGGATTCACATGTTGACCACATAATCAATAAAATTAACTCAGGTATCTATGCCCTAAAACGATTATCTTCTCTCTGTAGTTTATCAGTGCTTCGAACTGTATTTTACGCTCTTATTCAATCTCATATATCCTACGGGATACCTGTCTATGGAGGGACCTCAAATCAAAATTTAAATAAAATTCTCAAACTTCAAAAAAAAGCTTTAAGAACAATCTTGCGATTAAAAAGTGATGATTCGGTTAAGGAACATTTTACCAAATTAAGAATATTGACAGTTCATAGCCAATATATTTTTGATACAGTCACTTATATAAAAAATCACAAACGTAATTTAAAAACTTTGAATGAGGTTCACTCTTATAACACCAGAAACAAAGCTACCATAATTTTACCTCATCATAACCTAGAAAAGTTTAAGAGAAGCACCACTTATTCTGGAATAAAATTTTTTAACTATATTCCCAAAATAATAAGAGAAGTAGATGATCTAAAAACGTTTAAACTATTGCTTAAAAACTTTTTGTTGCAGAATGCATTTTATTCACTGGAAGAATTTTATTCATTAGGACCACATTTTTAATGATACTTTTTACTTAGGCCTAGTGTCTTATGTCAAGACAAGGAATATTAGTGATATATTTTAATTAGTATAAATGCATAATGACACTATTCCATGTACAATTATGTATAAAAGCGAATAAAGAAATTTTGACTTTGACTTTGACTTATTGACCCACCCGCCTACCCATACACGTGCAGTGGTATTGTCCCACCCACCCATCCATACACGTAGAGTGGTACTGAATGACATACCCGCCCACCCATAACACGTCAGTGATATTGACCCACAATATACAAGGACAAGATACAAGGGGAAGTGTACGTAGTGAATAGCAGACGGTTTCTTGAGGTACAGCCAGTGCTGTGTAGTGGGTTTATTTTTCAATAAAATCGACAGAACAGCCTTACAAAGAAGTTCTGTGTTTGCCACCTGACGATCAGTTAATAAAGAATTATTTGGTGGATGAGTGGAATGCTTTCCTATTCCAGTTATACCACAGGGAGATTGACCATTCATTTAGATAACCAACATGGGGTTTCTTTTTTAAATTTGAATATATTAGCTGTATCAACCCTTTCAATAAAAAACTCAGCAAATTTTAGTTTCTACACATTGATTGAGAAGTTCTAAGAAGCATGCTTAGCTAGATAACCAGAGGGTCACGGATGGGGCATTGTTAGAATAAAAACCAGTTAAACCTTTTTCACATTCTATAAGAATTTTTAGAAAAAATAATGTCCAATTACTTGCGTGATGAAAATAAAATCAATCAACCTGGCAATTGATATTTAAATTAATGAGAAAGAATGGAAATTTGTCATGAAACCAAGATTATTTGTAACAAATATTTGATTTCAAAGACATAAGCTAAATTAATCATTTAGGATAAGTTTCAAGACCATTTTTGCTAGTTTAATCTAGTGCCATGCTTGAAAAATAAAAATATCCCTCATTCAAAAAAGCCTTAAAAATTATACCTTCTTATCTAAAACAAACAGCGTCCAGACAACATTTTGTTTGCCTCCAAGGATATTAAATTTTTTTGGGGGTTTTCAACCATGAGAAAAATATTAGCACCGGTCTCAACCCTTGGAAAACTATAATTTCTGCCCCAGAGGTTCCTAGACAGTATAATTGTAATAATAATAATAAATTGTAATAACAGTATTATAATAAAAAAACTATAATTGGTCGGTAGCGTAGTTGGTTCAATCCCAGCTTCATGTGCTAAAGGTTCTCAGTTCGATCCCAATCAGAGTCAATACATTTTGAGAAGGATCAGCTGATAACCACCGGCTGTTCATTTGTCATTGGGCTATTAATTAATGACACTTTCTAAGGAATAGTCGGCCTTAGTTTGTAACAATGACTACATTCGCTCATATACACTCATCACATTCATTCGAAATCCATATTCGCCCATATCTTGACGATCGGCATCTCATGAATAAATAAAAAAAAAAAAAAAAAAAAAAATAGACCTTCTGTGTTATCAACTTCTGGCAGAAAAAACAATATAGAACCAGTATCAACTTCTAGCAGAAAGTGGGGTATCAAACTATTGGTATTTATCTCCTAAATTACTTTATACAATTACATTATTGAAGTTACAACATTTAAGAGCTCTGGCCCCTCTCCAAATAAAAAATATGCTCAAAACCCTAATATTGGGTAATGTTAAATTAATACATCCTAATGGGATATCAAAATAAAGGTTGAGGGGCCTGTAGCAGTGCTACCCCAAGTAGGGATGGCAACGATATATCAGAAATATCAATATATTAGTATCAATATTTTTTTCCATAATATCGGCCATATTGATATTTTGGTCCAATATATCATATGACTAAATATTGACGTTATTCTTTCTACTCAAAATTATCATGATTCAAAAAAACACATATAAATCGCCTCTCATGCGTACAAAACATGCATTGATATAATAAAGTAACATTAATAAGTTTATTTTATGTGAGGTTAGCGCACTTAAATCTAGTTAATTGTAGACCAGTGGGTGGAACAGGTAAATGAAGTTGTGTGTGAGTTGGCAATGCTGACTCTAAGATGCCTGGTTTAGAGTTAATTATTATTATTTTATAATTAACATAATAATGAAAGGTATAATTATTCTTATTTTAAATTTATTTTCATTCAACCCTACAGATCAGAAATTGTTTCCTGTAGATAAATTTATTCATTTTTACATTCAGTAGACTATTCTAAATAGTGATAGCTAAACATGAGCATATTTTTGGCCATGACGTAAGGGTTAGTGCATGATTTTAAACAGATAAGCCATTTACAATTCAATATATCGTTTACCCGATATATCAATATTTTTCTTTCTATATTATCGTTATATCGATATTTGGTTTGTGATATATCGATAGTTCGATATTTGGTTTGCGATATATTGATATGTTGTAAATATTTGCTATCCCTACCCCCACGAGGCAGCAGGCCGAGTTCCAAAAAGAGGCTAAAGGTAGAGTTCCCAAGCGAGGGCACAGGCCGAGCTTCCCTCACGAGCGTATTGAGTGACAAGGTTCACAAGTAAAGTGTGCAGGGGTGGCCCCTAGTGCTGTTTAAACTGCCTCAGTGCCAATTTACGTGTATGGGCGGGCGGGTGGGTCAGTGCCACTGAATATCTTATTGTCAAGAGAAGAGTGTTACTCTTCACTCTTCACATTGCTCTTCACTCAGTGCTTTTTAAATGTTGTCTTCTAACAGCCACTACTTTCACAAAACATGTGATGACAAAAAATATTACCTTTAGTAATAGTTTTTCTAAAATAAAACACGACTGCTAGTTATTTTTTGTGTTGTGGATACTTTCTCAAATTTAGAATATGCTGATATGCATTTTGTTTGTGGTTTTTTTCAGAAGTGCATTTTGATTATTAGAATCTGCTGGTAAAGTTATGGGCATCGGTAGAAACTCACCTTATATTGATTAAAATCATTGTTCAGATTCTAATGTTTATACTATGAGAGAAGGTAACTCTGACTCTGCTGATGAAGGGAAGTAGTTTTAATAACCATACAGATTACAGTACATACGTAGCGTAAACATTACAAGGGAAATTGATCAAATATCTTTTACATAAATGCACAACAAGGTATTAGAAAAACTATTACAATGAATTAACACTCCACTCAAACATTGTTTGAACAAAAGAAAAACGTTCTTTACACTACATTTATGTGGAGGAATGAGACCCGTTGGGTGTGTAGGGGGGGGGGGGTTTCTAATACTTTCTCACGAAGATATCATTTGGCACAAACTCAATTTGAGGGGAAATATCTATTCAGCAATTGTAAGCATCAGCTATTAGGAGCAAAACGTTACATTTAATACTAAAGTAAAATAAGAAGCGATTTCATATTTTTTAGTATAATATATTGATAATACTGGGACTCTTCAATGACCCTTACATAGCTCCATTTAAATCTGCATACACCACCAAACGTTTTTCAAGAATTACTTCAATACTGGGTGTTCTTCAATGGCTTCTAGACAGCTCCATTAAATCTGCTTAAAACACCAGATATGGTACAAGTATTACAGTAATACTGGGTGTTCAATGGCTTCTAGACAGCTCCATTAAACCTACTTACACCACCAGATATGGTACAAGTATTACAGTAATACTGGGTGTTCAATGGCTTCTAGACAGCTCCATTAAACCTACTTACACCACCAGATATGGTACAAGTATTACAGTAATACTGGGTGTTCAATGGCTTCTAGACAGCTCCATTAAACCTACTTACACCACCAGATATGGTACAAGTATTACAGTAATACTGGGTGTTCTTCAATGGCTTCTAGACAGCTCCATTAAATCTACTTACGCCACCAGATATGGTACAAGTATTACAGTAATACTGGGTGTTCAATGGCTTCTAGACAGCTCCATTAAACCTACTTACACCACCAGATATGGTACAAGAAATACAGTAATACTGGGCGTTCTTCAATGGCTTCTAGACAGCTTTATTAAATCTACTTACACCACTAGATATGGTACAAGAATTCCAGTAATACTGGGTGTTCAATGGCTTCTAGGAAGTTTATTAATTTGCTTACAACACCAGAAATGGTTTAAGAACCACAGCAATACTGGGTATTCTTTAAGGCTTTTAGGAAGTTTATTAATTTGCTTACACCACCAGAAATGGTTTAAGAACCACAGTAATACTGGGTATTCTTTAAGGCTTCTAGGAAGTTTATTAATTTGCTTACACCACTAGAAATGGTTCAAGAATTACTTACTCTTACTTACTCCCATGGCCATTTATACTCATGAAGGGATTTGGCCTCAGCAACACGTCCTCTCCAGTATTCTCGGGTCTCTGCTTCTTCTGGAATTGTACGAATTGTGGCAATATCATTTTGGACTTGATCCCACCATCGTAGTCTTGGTCTTCCCATTGGTCTTCCTCCTGCTCGCTTCCCTATTCCAACTTTCCTCAGGATAGAGTCAGGTTCTCTTCTTCGGATATGTCCTGCCCACCGTATTCTTCTGTTTTTTATTATTGCGATGAAGTCACTTTCTTTGTATAGATATCGAATCTCTCTGTTGTGTTTGAGACTCCATACACCATTTTTATAGGCTGGATTTTCCGAAGGATTTTATTTTCAAAAGTTACGAGTTTTCTTTCCATCATCTTACTAATAACCTATGCTTTGGCTCCGTAGGTGAGTACTGGTCTTATAATTGATTGGTATATTCTAATTTTGGTTTTATGGGATACAATTTTTGAGGATAAAAGTCTAATGCAAGCAAAGCTACATCTATTGGCTTGGTTAATTCTATTCAATATTTCTGGGGTCTCTGAGTTGTCATTCATGATTATTACGCCAAGATATTTAAAATCTCTAACCTGTTCAAATTAATGTTGACCAAAGCAAAATTTAGAGGTGTCTTGTTCCCTATTTCTTGTTAAATGCATGTACTTCGTTTTTTAATTGTCAATTCTAAGTCCCATCGGTTCTGTTTCCTGTACTACGATTTCCACTAGCTTTTTTAGATCATCTTAGTTTTCTGCAATTATGACTAGCAAAGGTAAGAACATTCTAATTTACTCCAACATCTAATCCAACTTCTGTTTGTCTGACTTTTTTAAAATGTCTTCTAGAGTTATAATGAATAGAAGGGGGATAATCCATCTCTTTGTCTGACTCCGGTCACCACATTAAAAGATTCTCATATTTTACCATTTACTTTCACTCTGCATGTTGACTCTTCTGTACATAGCTTGACCATTTGTATTAGTTTGGTGGGTATTCCAAATTGTTCCAGTTTTTGCCAAATTTTACATCTTTGTAGGCTGTCATAAGCTTTCCTAGAGTCTATGAAAATGGCATGGACATCTCTTCCATATTCTCAGTACTTCTTTAAGGTTGAGTGGAAGAGAGGACTTAATAGTCCTAACTCCGCTTAATAAAGACAATTTTCATTTCATTTCATTTACTTTGATAATGTTTGTTTTAGTATATGCATTTGATCTGATATAGATTTGCCCTTTATGAATACTGATTGGTGTTCTTAAATTATAAGATCAGTGTATTCTTCCAGTCTTTTTAGAATAAGTCTAGACAACATTTTATATGAGCGACTAAGAATGGATATGACTCTGTAGTTTTAATACTTTTTTTCTCTCACCTTTCTTATGAAGTGGTACTATAAGGGCTTGGGATTTTCTCTTGGGTCCATATTTCTTTAATGAGACTATATAGCAGGGGTGTCCAACTTGCAATGCCTCAAGGGCCAAAACTAAAACCTTTGATGTTGTCGCGGGCCATATAATAATTTTGTTACAAGTAATAACAAAATAAAGTGAGGTATAAAAATAATTAAAACAAAAAAGAGTATTATTTCTTTTATTGCTCAACAACTACATTTTTTTATAAACGGAAAATTTATTGATAACACTTATCAATAATTAAGACAAACATTGCAAAAGCAACAAAAAAGATGTATCCAATTAGTGTGAGGACTGTGGTCGATCGGCTTCATCCACCAATGAAGAAATGTTCACCTCCAGTTCAGTTGTAGACAGTCTCATAAGATGACGTAAGGAAGAATCGGTAAGGTTGCTTCTGTTTTTGTTTTTTATGTATTTCATGGAGGAAAAGGCACTTTCACATGTATATGTGCTTCCGAACATTGACGTCATTTTCAGTCCAAAATCTCGCAGGTTTGGGAATTTCTCCTTTGACAGTAATTTGAAAAATTCAGGTCCCTTTTCTTGTTTGGTGATTAGGAACATGTCTGCTTGAAGATCACATAACTCAAGCTGTAAGTTGGGTGGTTGATCATCAATGGTTGCTCCAAGAGGGTTATTATAAAGTAGTACACTGCTTTTGAGACTTTCAATTTCTTCAAATCTTGTATTGAATTCATCAATAACTTGTTCAATTTGTGAAATGCAGGATGAAAACTCAATATTTTCCCCACCGTTGAATTCTTCTGCTATTTGCAGACAGCTAGGGAAGTGTGTCAGGTTGTTCTTTTCCAAAGCACGTTTAAACACATTCAGCTTATTCCGGAATCCGTTTATCATTCCGATCAAATCTGAAACCGTCTGGTTTCTTCCTTGAAGACTCAAGTTTAACATGTTAAGATGATTAGTCAGATCTGTTATAAAAGCTAACTGTCTTAAGAATTCTGGATCCTTAAACTTCTCTTCCAGTTCAGTTGTGTCAGATGAAACGTATTTGTTGAGGAATGCAGGGATTTCCTTTCTTATGGCAAAAAATCGTTCCATGCACTTTCCTGCACTCAGCCACCTTACATGGTTGTACATTAGCAAGTCTCCATACTCAGCCTCTGTTTCCACTAAAAACTGCTTAAGTTGCCTGTGTAAAAGAGATCGATTTCCACCTCTAATCATATTTATAATCTTAATCACAGTTTGGAAAACTTGATCTTCCTTGACTGATTTTCCACATAAAGCTCCCTGATGTATAATACAATGAATTGTTGGGCAAGTGACACCATTCTCTCGAAGCAGACCCACTAATCCAATTTTTTTACCTGTCATTGATGGGGCCCCGTCTGTTGCTATGGCTGAACATTTATCAAAGCCTCCAATTCTGTCAACTGTTTTCTTCACAGCCTCATAGATGTCTTTTCCTTTTGTTGTTCCATAAAGAGGACAAATATCAAATAACTCCTCTTTACTGGTAAAATCATCAAAAGTAGTGCGCACAAATATTAACAGCTGACTAACATCGGTTTGATCAGTGCTTTCATCCAAACAAAGTGAGAAATATGAACTTTTCTTAACCAGGCTAAGCATATATTTTTCTACTTGCTCACCCATAGCAACAATCCGTCTTTGTATGGTTTGATGTGAAAGTGGCACTGATTCAAATTTCTCCGCCATTTTAGAATCACCGAAAGCTTTGGCCATTTCAACAGCACATTTTTTTATCAAATTGCCATCAGTGAAAGGTTTTTTTGCCTTTGCCAGCTCAAGCACCACGGCATAAGATGCATGCAAAGAATGCATTTGAGAGTGTAATATTTTACTGAACATACCAGTTTGCTGTTTAAGATTTTTCTTCAAATCTGCAACTAGGGCACGCCGACTTTCATTTGTGTACGTAGCATACTTATTTTCATGCACTGTTGTGAAATTATACACTTCACCTGTGATAATTTAAAAAATAATAAAAAACAATTATATACTTCAAATCTGTCTTCTCACGTTATTCTTTAGGCACTGAAACGACATTCATGCACACTAAGCACTGCAACTTTCCATTATTGTTAGCAATCAAGTAATCACTCTCCCAACTTTCTTTGTAAATTCTGTTCTTACTATCAATTTTCCGTTTTACTGTTATTACACTCATTATTGTATAAGAGGAATCAAGACAAAGAATTAATCAAGTTCACTGTTCACTAGCAACGTAATAGATTAGCCGACTAGCCTACGTGTCAGTAGCACACTGGCACGATGGCGGCTGGCGACGGATGGTAAGCAGTGGGAGGTGTGGCCTGCATGAACTGTGATGCGCAGTAATCAGTGCAGTTCTCATAGTGGTGGAGGACGATTGTGTTCGTTACACGTCCGCGAAGCGGCACGCAGTATAGTACTTGTGATGTAAAAACACTACTAAACCATAAAATATAAATTAAAAAATCTTTTTTCACAGTGGCAGCATATAAAGAAAATATATGCTTTTCGAAAATCTTACGTGGGCCACAACAAATAGCCTCACGGGCCGCCAGTTGGACAACCCTGCTACATAGTTTCCCTTCAACAAATTACCTCCTTTATTTAATAGTTTTGCAGTGATGCTGTCCCTACCAGGTGTTTTGTTGTTCTTCATTTTTTTAAGGCATGCCTAATTTCTTCTTTGGATAGCGGTTCTACCAAAGGCAGAATATGTTGATATTTTGAGTTGGAATCACTTCTAGTTACTGTCTCACCATTAAGGAGGTCTAAGAAATATTCTCTCCATCTTTCCATTGCCCCCTGCTCATGCATTAACAAATTCCCATTTTTGTCTTTGATTTCATGAGTGTTGGGTTTATGACATTTGTTAAAATATTTAATGCCTTGATAAAAATCTCTTGCATTATTTGCTACCTGATCTCTTTTGGCTTTTTCCAACAAACTCTTTAGAAATCTAAGTTTTTTCTTCTTAACAATCTATTTGTCGTTTTGCATACACCATTTAGTTCTTTTTTAGCTTCCTAAGTCTCATTACTTATCCTTCTCACTGTTCCTTCTCTCTATGGCTTCCTGGCATTCTTCATCAAACCAAGGATTTTTCTTTTATCTACCTTGTCCTCCGCATACTTCTTTGGCTGTCTCTGTTATACTTCTTTTAATGCATGATCACTCACTTTCTATATCCGGTTGTGTATTTAAATCTTCAGACAATTCGCTCAGTACTTCAAATCTGTTTGATAGTTTAATTTTAAATTCTTCTGCTGTTTGTTTGTTCTTGAGCTTTTCTACTGCTATAGGCTTGCTCTGATTATCTTTCTTTCCCTTAACGATGCAAATTTTCTGTTAGTCCAATTAAAACAAGGTAGTGGTCAGATCCTCAATCTGTTCCCGTGATACTCCGTACATTTGTAATACTAATTTGGTTTCTCCTATCTACTAGTTCATGATCAATTTGGTTTTTTGTTATTCGTCAGGTGATATCCATGTTTGTTTGTGGAGCGCTTTTCTTGGGTAAAGTGTACTTACGATAAAAAGATTTGTTGCTGGTGCTAGGCTTCCTAGTCTAGTTCCATTATCATTAGACAAATTATCTAAACTTTGACATCCTACCACGGATTTCCATAATGCTTCTTTTCCCACCTTCTCATTTGCATCACCTAGGATAATTTTCATGTCATATCTTGGTATCTTATTTATTTGTTATTTATTGTTATCTTACCATCAGAAATGTAGAAAGAATCATAGCAATACTGGGGTTCCTCAATGGCTTATAGATAGCTAAATTATATCTATTAACACCTTCATGTCCACAAGCTTTTGCATTACATTCTCAATGTCCATGTTCATCTCATATAAAACAACTCTGAACGTAAACGTATCGAAAGAGAAGAACCTGCAACAACTTTCACATATTGTGTTAATAATATACATTACTATTAGCTAATAGATGAACAGATTTTATAGACAACGCAGTGATAGGTCCGAGCAACTAATAGCTAGGTTATTCTGTAACTTATCCTTGGGACCTTACTCAATACTACTGCCCATCGAGTCGGACTTATGTTTCGGTTTCTTGCTGGGTCCTCTACTGCCAAATTGGTTTCTTATGACTTATTCACTTAGTCTAACTTAACTAAGCAGAGCCTGGCCCAGTTTGAAATATCCTAACTTTATAAACACAATAACTACAAGTACAATATGCTAAAGGGCCCTGCTGAGGACTCTGCTGTGGGACTGTAAATAGTAGTGGGACTGTATAGACACACTACAGCTACCTTATCCTAGGACTGTGAAGACCTCATTCCCAAAGACATGGTAGTGTCTCCAACAAGGTCTGTCCCTGGTCATTCCCCCTCCTAACACTACTGTTTTAACACCTAATGTATATTAAAATCATTATTTATGTAAAGAATATATAAAATATATAGAAAAATGTCCTGTAAATTATTTCAAACCCTTTTGAATGACTCCCTGTATTGAATCATCTTCTTTCTCTGACTTTTTCTGAATTATGGGTATTTGCTTTGATTTCACATTCATGTAGAATATTTATCAGGACTTTTATCTGTTTCTATAGCATTTTACATTTAATTGTTATGCTTATTTTATGAAATAAATACAGTCATACATTATAAATTTAATTTACATATCAGGAACAATAAAAGGAGCTTGATCTTACTTCTTGTATTTTATATAATCCCATAAATACATAATTAACTTACTGAAAATTATATAACAACTAATTACAGTATACGAGCTGAATTTGGAAAATATTATTTTTGGACCAGCTTAGTGAACCATGAATACGGTTCTGCTGGAACTTTCTAAAATATTATCTTGAACTATATTTTTGTGGTTAAGGTATTCAGGTAGGAAGATAAGGCACCAAAGACCTTAAAAGAAAAACTTTCATTATTTTTTGTATGAATATTCAAAGAAGTTTCCCCAGTCTCATGAAGGAGGCAGTTGAAACTAAAATTAGTGTAGACTGTGCTGTAACTTTTTGTGTCTAGTTTTCTAACTACTGGATTTTATTAATCAGTTAAATCTAATGATACCCTACGGCTCCATTTTATTATCATTATTATGTATATAAAAAAAGATGAGAAGAAAAAGTAGGTTAACTAAACAAAAGAAGGTAAAAATGACTGCCCGGTATCTTTTATCCAAAATTACAACTATATTGTTGCAACCCAATGTTTTTTTAGACATTTTCTCCAAGTGGTGTCTAAAGGGTAATGTGTACTTGTATAAATTAAAATTAAAAATAAAACCTGTTTTTATTGTAAACTTGTGATGTTTCTTGTCACAAGACTTGACTGTGACTGATGCAGGTCCAGAGCCCACCCTTCTTGAACATTTTATTTTATTAAAATTGTTTAGCTATTTACTGTAGTAGTTAACGTAATATGTTTTGTATTATAGTTTTTGTTTTCTTAAAATACTGTCATTTAAATCATCTATCTAAAACTATAGATTTTCTTGCAATTAATTCTTTTATACACTCTTAACGTTTGTAAATTAGATTAAGATATTTCGTGAAACTTTTCATGTTTAGCTGTACTCGTGAGTACATATTGTGTTTGAATCAAAAATCTTTTTCCCGATGTGATGGCTCAGTGGCTAAGGCTTCCGACAGAGAAAACCAAGGTTCAAGGTTTGAATACTCAACTGAGTTAACAGTTGATTTGATATGATTAATAAAGTTCATACACAGGCCTGCAAGCCTATGTGAACTAGTGAGTGAAGTTAAAAAAGTTAAATTTTTTATGGCATGCCTTCACTATACCTGCCTTGTCTTTGTAACTGGAGACTGGAAATTAAAGTCAAAGTATTAATTTGCTTAATCAAGCAACAACAATTTTGTTATAAGGAGATCATAATATTATAATATCTTGTTATATAACAAAGAATACATTGAAAATAATCTCATAATATCTAACCATAATTTAAAATTTAAAAACATTTGTACGCATAAGAAAGGTTTAAGAATAAAAATGAGTTTAAAATAACTATATTTTGAATTTTAAATGTTAATACCAGATGTAATTTGATAAAATGATATATTGTAAGTTTGTATGTACATTGGACGAATTCCAATTATTATTTTGTTTATAATTAACTATTTTCACATCAATGTGATACATATACGTAACACCCACCCATATACATACAATGGTATTGACCCACCACTCGCCCATATACGTACAGTGGTATTGACCCACCGCCCTCTCACACACGAACAGTGGTATTGACCCACCACTCACCCATACACCTACAATGCTATTGACCCACCACCCACCCATACACGTACAATGTTATTGACCCACCACCCGCCCATACATGTACAATGCTATTGACCCACCGCTCTCCCATACACACACAGTGGTATTGGGTTTGGCCCTGAGGCACAACTACCTGATGCTCCCAGGAATACGCCTTATAAGGGTAGTAAAGCCCAAAGTTCTGGGCACTTTTCCTAGGTAATTTTCCTTAGGGATTCTTTGTAGAACTTCTGCACATGATCTTCGTCCTTGTGCTTGCTACCTCTTATTTTCGTCTTTTGGAGAATTTGTTACAGCATTATGAATAATCTCGGGAACAAATTTAATAACTACATAAAATCTGTTCTAATAAATTAAGTCATGTACTCTTTTTTCTTTCTAGATTATCCTTTTTCCCTAACCTCAATATTCTGTTAACAGCTTATTATGTATGTTTCTGTCCCCTGTTCTTTCCTATTATGTGGGGTCATGACGATTCCAAATCAAACTTTGTACATTTACATATTTATATATGTGCTAAATAATTGTTCAAAAAAGTTACACATTTTTTCTTTACCCTCAAACTCAGAGAATACAATTTCTGCATATGTTAATCTATACTGTATATAAATAAAAGCCATATACCACGTACTCACTGATCACTGTTCCTAAAAAACCATTAAACCTCTAAGGCTGAAATGTTGTAGGATGATTGGTCCTATATTGTAGGCATGCAATAAGAAGGGGTTTTGAAAAATCCTTCTTAGTTCTGAAATGGCAGCCTTTTTTTACCCCCAAACTGCCCCAATATTTTTCTTCTGTGAAAATCACAAAAAAGTAGTATTTCTGACCTAACTTGAGAAAAAGCTTGAGTAAAATGTTCAAACCTTCACAGTTCTACCCACTTAAGAAATGTGCACTGTATATATGAATTTAGCTTAAAACTTAAAACTTAAGGGTATCAGGGGCCAAAAAACTGAAATGTTTGAAAATGTAGATTTTTGTAACACTGATGTTATCTACTCAAGTGAGGTATCAAATTAAAGCTATTTTTTCCTTAATCCAAATATACCATCAGATTTGGGAAAGGGTAAATATTAAGGGGTATATGCCCCAAACACAAAATAAAACCTCCTATAACCAGAAAAAGGGTAATACTAAAATAAAGCAGCCAAGTGTTGCATCAAACTATAGGTATTTATCTCATAAATCACAAAATACCATTACATGATGGAAGAGACAATGTCTCTGCCCCCCCAACCAAATATAAAATAGGCCCCAAAACCCACAATTGGGTAATGTTAAACTAATACACCCATGTGAGGTACCAAATTAAAGGTATTCTTCTCTTTAATACTAATTTATCATCAGATTTTGGAAAAGACTATGTGTAGGGGCTCCAATGCTTCAAAAATCAAAATTCATGGTCATACTGCTTAAGAATCCTTGCGTGGCAATAGACCGATCTTCCTCATGAGGCAACATGCCGAGATCCGCAAATGGGACTGTAGCAGAGTGCCTTGATGAGGCCAAACTCTACCCTGCGAGGCCGTAGGCCGAGTTCCACAAAGGAGCTTGTAGCACAGCGTCTTGGAGAGAAGCCATAGGCCGAGCTCTTCTATGAAACCACAGGCCGAGTTTATCAAAGGGGCTAAAAGCAGAGTTTCCAGGCGAGCTGAAGGCCGAGATTACTTCACGAGCACAGCGAGTGATGACGGGGTTGGCATGCAAAATGTGCAGGGTGTCCGCTAGTTTATTCATAATTCCTTCCTCAAAACAAACATCTATTGAACAACAAGTTTTCTATTCTACAATGAAAATTTCAGCCATTTACCCATCCGTAGGTATCCTTGCAGGTAACCAAAGCCCCTTTTTGTCCTATGTTATATACAGTGTATTCTTTATAAAGGGATCGTATAATAGTTTTATGATAATTCAAGTTAATTAATGATAGATTGTTTTTATATTCATTTTTATATATTGCCACAAAATATAAACCCATTAAAGAAGCCTGTGTTTGATGAATAACTAATTCATTAAATCTGATGTGCTAAATTCTACAGTTTCACAGCTCAGTGATGACACAATTCAATAATTTTGCTAATTAACATAATATTGCAGACATTATTTTACTAAATATGGGAGCATAACTAGGGCACTATCTAGAAGTTTTAGATTATATACAAATATACTTACGTTGTTCAAAAATCCATATTTAAATTAGAACAGAACGGAAGAATACAATTAAAATGGTATTTTCATAATTACTTGAGTGGAGTAAAGTATGCCATTTTCTAAAACTTTAAAAATGATATAATATGCAAGGCTAATTGTGGCACTTGGCCTGCGTGTGAGGGGAATAATATTAGGAATGGAGGGGAGGGAAATCCCACCACTGTTGTACCCCTCCACCATGTGACTGATCTCTTAGTTCCAGTGATGCCCATTGTGCTGTGTTTGCAGTACCTCTCTCTATAGAAAAGTATTAATTTCTTTTTTCTCTTTATTGTTTGTTTACATTTATTATCACAGTCAATCAGAAAGGTTGTTTTCATTTTTTATTTGAACTAAAACCTCTTATTGCTAAAATAAACACAGTCTATGCTGACTTTGCATAGTCTGATCTAGAAATCGGCACTTAATTTGCTAAATTAGGTTTTAAATTAGTAAATAAAATTACAATCAATAAATCTATAAAAAGATAAATCAAAAATAACTTTTAACGTGCCAAATATTAATTTTTAATAACTGTCATAATAAACAATAAAACAACTTAATTAAAAATAAAAGAGTTAACAATCACATAAAATAGAACTACTATTTAAATTGCACTTGTGGGCAATGACAATAACAAGGTTAAATCAGATTATAAACAACAATTTCAATATCAGATGATTTTATTTTCTATTTTTATTTTTCATGTGGCACACACTGGCTCGGCGGATCCTCCCACTCATTTAAATGACAGTTAGTCTACTGCGTATCGCCTAGCCAAGTGTCACAGTTAGCCTCACGAGTTATAAGTGATTACTAAGTTGTTTTAATTGTGTCCAATTTCTTTTTGCAGATTATAATATGGACTTACAAACAAAGTAAACTGGCCCTTTAGTTACAGCTTCTGATCTAATAATTAACTTTATGATTTATTGAAATTTTTATATAAAAAATCCAGAATTGATGTACTCACTTCACTCATCACAAAAAAATATCTGGAACAACTGAACAGATTTTAATGAAATTTTGAGGGACGTTAGCTTTTGTATGTTAGAGATCCACAATGAAAGGATTTCTCAAAATTCATTTCTAAGCCCCACAACAGTTTCATTTTTCCATAACAGTTACATTGACATTAATTTAATTTAATAATTTATTTCAAACAGGTGATACGAAAAGCATAAACATGACATAAAAGCTTGGCTAATTTGTTTTTCATTGTGAAATGTTTAAGGTAGTTTCTACTAACTCTGAAATGATTACACTATTTGCACCCCTCAAAGTACACTTATAGGGTTTTATAGAGTAGAGAGTAACTTTGTTACCTAGGAGAATGGCAGCAGGATGAGCTTTTATATTGGTGTGATGGTTTAGATGGCACCACTAAGAACCATGGAGGGAAAGTTAAGCAAGCATATTTATTTATTTTATTTATCATTGAGACACCGGATCGTAGAGATATGGGCGAATATGATGAGCGAATGAGTGTGATGAGAGTAGATGATCAAGTGTAGTCATTGTTACTAAGGTCAAGTGTTTCTTAGAAACAGCCTGGTAACTAAGGGACCTACAGTTTTACCTGGAATCTGAACCATGTAGTAGTGATCTGATTTTCAGCTAACTGACATGCCTGATACTCAGTTATCCCCCTACATAACATCCTGACTCTGACTACCACCCAGCATGGACACCCCATACTTCTCCAGTAGTATCCACGCTGATAGCAACCATTTAGCGAACACCATGTTGGTATTAAGAGGACCGAGCATAGAACCTATCACTGAGTAGAACAATCTGAACTCTGTGTATCATACTACATTTAATTCTTAAAGTAGAAACATCTTGAAGTTTTTACATTTTTAGAATTAATTAATAGTTTATTCTAACATCATAATAGCTTGCATCTTCCACATATTATCCATGGTCTGGCATCCAGGAGACAGCTGGGCACACTTTCCCAGAGTGACCGTTGGGCCCTGAGAAGAGTCGCTCTGACAATGAACGTCTGTGACTTGACTCGGATCATGAGTGAATGACACCTGGAACCGTGGTAGCCCAGTATATTGAGGCCATAATTCATGGAAAGAAGGCAGATCTAGACCGCTAACTTGGTGGTTTAGACTGTGGAATGCCTTGAAGGCAAACAACGAATAAGCCTAGCCCGGAGAAATGTAATAAATAGTTCCAGACTAGTCTTAGTAGAAGAAGGGGTTTTTTAGTGGGTAGTTTGAGAAACAGAAAGCCTCACACCTCGTTGTTAATAAATTTTTACCTCTTCGCCTCAAAAAAGAAAAAGATACTATTATAATTATATGAGATCTTTAAAATATATATAAAACACGGTGATATCTTAATACTGGTTATGTATAAGCGTCATGTAACAAAACAAATTGGTGTACCTTAGTATGACAAAAAATTTACATGTTTTAAACTTAAGCTATCTATAAAATATAACTCTTTTGTTTACAAAGGAGTTTTATTTGATTATTGGAGTATACAACAAAATTATTTAGATCGAAATACAAAAAAATTTGGATCTAAACTTCATATACAGTTTAAGAGTTAGGTTTGAGAATTTATAGTCTGAGTATTCACATTGTATCTAACTCAAAGTATCAATTGATTGGATAACCTTTTAAATTAAGAAAAGATCTTTGATAGCAAGATGCCAAACTTATAAATATTTGAATTCATAAGATTATGAAAGAGGCTAGTAGGTCAGAGTTTCTTTCAATAGGGATTTATAAATTAATCAACTTGCTTAAAAACAAAAATTTAATAAACACATCACAAGACTTCATGTATTATATTTTGTACCACAAACAAACAATTTTGGCTAGAAGCAATCACCTCTAATCACACAAAAAAAAAATTAGTTACCTGTGGAATTAAAAATTTGCATAAACTTTTGAGTGTTTTTGTTTTTATTGGTATGATTTTACTCCAAGTAAGTTTACAGATTTATTTTATCTTAATTCGAATTATTACTTTCTCCCTTATGTGTTAGAAGGTATTGTGATCGTCCAAAAAAACATTTTTATAAGTTGGTCTAAAAATCCATTTTAGGGCCCCCTCAACTCAAAAAAGTTTTTTTTAGAAAAAAATTATTTGGTGTCTGTGGGTATGTGCACTTTGCTGGAGACCAAACGGCCAGATTGATTTTTATGAAATTTTTTATATTGGTGTATTTAGCCAATATATCCAGATTCTTTTTACTTTTTTGAAACGTTAGTTTTTTAATTTTTATGGGCAAAAAACATACAAAAATGAAATTTCCTCAGAAATAGCATTAACGATTTTATTAAAATTTTCAAGAAAAGTTAAAAACATATTAGTAAATTTTGCATATCCCTAACTTTATTAGTTTTTAAGTTATACAATTTTTTTGTAGGCAAAAACATTTAAAAATTCAATTTTTTCAAGTTTTATTCTGACAAATAATAAGGTTGACGTACATTATTATTTCATTCATGTCATCTATCTACCCTAAATTCATGTCGTCTATTATTTGTTATATTATATTATTAACCTTAATATTTGCCATGTGTATAAGCTCAGGAGGCTTTAACATTGAATAAAAAAGGTTTATTCTAACGATTCTGATTATATATTCAGTAAAGATGCAAATTACAATTAAAAATATATTAGTTACCACCCCACCAAGCTGGGGTTGGAAGTCAGAACAAGTTGTTGTCGAAGGTTGTTTACATAAAATCTGGCTGTGATTAATCTGAAATTGAAGATTATTTTGCCCATACTCGTATTTAAATAAAATAAGTGTTTCGTCTGTACATTCCTTAAAATGTAATTTAATTGAACTTCTGTTTTTATCTAGGTGTGCATATGAAAGTTTGCTTCAAGTCACTTGTTAATGTTGAATATGAAATGAAAAATGCCTTTATTAAAGGGGCGAAGTTAGGACTGTAAAGTCCTATCTAACACTTAACTCTTAATATATGAATATATTGTTGAATTGAATTGAAATTAAAGGATGTAAAAACATACCTAAATAAAAACAGATGTTCAATTGATTAAACTTCTAAGGAATGTTCTAAGGAATGAAAACGATAACACTCATATTATTTAAATAAAAATATGGAAAAAATAATCTTCAAAAACAACTGTTCTATTAATTACATAGCCAGATTTAATGTAAACAACCTTCAAACTAAACTATTTCAAGTATTGTATTTCTTTAACAAGTTTTGTACATTCTTTAAACAATCTGACATAACAAAGGGAAAGGGAGAAAGTTTGTGCCAGTTACCTGGTACCATTATTTATTTTGTTTATTAAATTAATAATTTTCATATGGTTTTTAGTGAGGAGATATTATGACCAACTAAGACACCTTTAAGTAAGTACCTTTCACTTGCTTAGGAGAGCCAATTTTTACTTTTTTTTTTTCATTGAACCATCGTCCTAATATGACATCTCTACCGATGTAGTTGCGCAGGGGCAAATACTTAGTTGTAACACCTGGAATTGAATCTGGGCCAGCATGGCAAGCAATTGCCTTAGTCCATTTTTATCATGAAAAAATATATGATGAATAGTATTTACTCTCTAGAAAGCCACTGTTCTATAGTGTTTTGAATTTTCATGCTGTTTAAACAGTTTTGAAAAAATCTTAGAACTTAGGCTTAAGCAGCCGGTGTCATAACTAGAATCTACATTTTCCGGTGACAACCGCGTCAAGGTACTATCTACAATATTTACAAGATAACCAGACGTTTCGCCCATACTGTGATGTGGCATCCTCAGTGGTTTCTCCAGGGGATGCCATATCAACCCACTGAGCTTGCCACATCACACAGTATGGGCGAAAAGTCCGGTTATCTTGTAAATATTGTAGATAGTACCTTGTCACCGGAAATGGTAGATTCTAGTTTTGCAGTTAATCATGACAGACCTGCTCATTGGTCATCAGTTGGTGTCTATCGCCGGCCGGCAAATGTGTTATTTTAATATGTTTAAATGTTTTTAATGTTTTTAGTGTTTTAATGTAAATAGTGACGTTTTTGAAAAGCCTGATGATGAAGCTTTATGCTTCGAAATGTACATAGCAGATTATGTTTGAAGAACTGTTGACAGGAAAAAAGGTAATTTAACCAGTATTATTTCAAAATATTGATTTACTTCCTAGGTATTTATGTTCAGATACATGGTTGGAAGTGTATCTGGTATCTGTTTCACAAAAATATAATGTTTTTCATAACATATTTAGTCATTATTTAAACATTTCATATTCTTTGTGCTGACAACCTTTCTATTATGTAGGTAGATGCATCACTCTCAATAATCATTGCTATTAATCTTTAATAGATCTCTTACGTCCTCTACCTTCCCATCTAAATGGAAAGCTGCTATTATTTGCCCACTGCAAAAATGTTCTTCACCCGAAACTCCATCCAATATCAGACCTATAATCATTCTCCCTGCACTATCTAAATGTTTAGAAAAAGTGGTCCAAGATTCATTCATAACAAGTAAAACCTCTTATATTGTTTCAATCAAGATTCAAATCCAAACATAGTACTACTACCGCACTTCTAAAAGTAACAGATGACATTCATTGTGCCAACTTCTCTTCTTTCTTCTATATTAACAACATAGCTGATGTCATCAAGAAATCTAGCTTTCATCTCTACACTGACTGTTTAAAAATATACCAGCACTTTTAAATGAAAGATCATGATAAATCTATTTCACTAATGAACTCTGACATAATGACTATCAGTTCCTGGGCCTTCCAACATGGATTGCAGCTGAATAAGAATAAGACCCAGGTCATAAATGGTTTCAGGGCACTTCTTAATAGGCTTGAAATTTACAATATTCCTGAACTAATGCTTGACAGTAATTCTTTTTATTTTTTCTCTTGAATACAAAGAAAGAGCAAAGAACTTTCTATGGCAAAGACTTATGACCAGCACCATGGTTTGGTCTAGCAAGTAACTGCGACTAGAGAAAAGGTGTTTGCTAGAATTCCCAGTTTAAATTATTTCACTCTATTTGCTACTGAGCATAAAAATATTGCTGGTGAAAATGTTGGTTCCACTAATGAGATGACCAGGAAGCTCACAGAGAAACTTCAACGTGCTCAACATTATTGTATTAGATTTATCATTAACCTTTAGAAACAACTCCATGTTACCCATTTTTTTGAATAACTATTCTTATTGAAGAGATTTTCACAAGATTTTTATCCTACACACAATTTTATATACTAAGTCCTTCATCTGTTAACTTCAGCTTTTTATTTCATGTGAGTACCCGGAAATTATGCAGGGATGGTTCTCTTCTTTGTATTCCAAGTCAAAGAACTCCAATATACAGTAAATAATTTTCAGTCAATTCTTGCCTATTGTGGAATCCTTTTCCTGAAAACATCAGAAATATTCAGCAATACACCAATATTAGGGCGGAGGTCAAAATATGTCTGCTGCAGAGCAAGTGGGTTCGGTGACAGGCGGTGTTGGGGTTGTTGGGCCGGTGACAACCGCATCAAGGTTGCTATCTACACTATTTACAAGATAACAAGATGTTTTGCCTATGCTGTGATATGACATCACAGCATGGGTGTAACGTCTGGTTAACTTGTAAATAGGTAGATAGCAATCTTCATGCGTTGTCACAAAAAAAATAGATTAAAGTTGTAAATCATTAAGCTGCTACAGGCAAACTTGGAAAACACTGCCCTTCTTATTGCATATCCTACATTATTTACAAAGACCAATTATCCTACAACATTTCAGCCTCGGAGGTTTAGTAGTTTTTGAGATAAAACAATAGCAAGTAAGTCAATGGTATTTGGATTTTATAGAATATAAGCTGATGGGGTCACCTACTCACCTCTATGCTACATAGTTAAGCCCTTAGACTGACACATTTTGACAGAACTTCTTCAGGACAGTACTGAAAGATGCTGTCAGACCTAACTTACTTACAGATCAATGAAAACTGATAGGACCACCTTATCAGCTTACATACTAATGTCTGAAATATGTTATGTGTTCATGTGAAAATATGAATGTGTTGTATATGAGTGTGCATGATTATGTATACAGTTGAGTTTCTTCAGTTCGACATGTCCAGCAATCCAACACTATCGTTAAACAACGCTGACTCAATTTTTATGTCACTACATGAGCAATGTCCAAGAGACAGAAAATTGTCAGGCTTTTTGAGACAATTAACTTGTAAATTAACATGTTTTCTCTATATTTTTTTGTCAGACAAATACATCTCAGGTTATTCTCTGATATGAGAGTCTGACACAATTTTGTGCATAATTTAAAGTGAATAAGAATAATTCCATGAGTGTAGGATGAGTGTAGACGACCTGTGTAATCGGTTACTAACTGAATTTGACTTATGCTTGAAAAGGGCCTTTTATTTATAGCCCAAAAGGGAAACTAAGTGACCTATAGATTTATATGGAATCTGAACCACATAGTGTTGGTCTGATTTTCAGCTGATCGATATGCTTATGTACCCAGTTCTCTCCCCTACACAACATCCCCAACACTACCAATCAACATGGACACCCCAGACTTCTCTAGTTTTGTCCACGTCGAAAGCAACCATTGAGCGGATGTAATGTCACTGTTAAAGGTGTTCAATAGAAAATTATTTTTGAATAAAATTGTTAGTATCCATGTAAGTAATAAATGTGTTATGTGAAACCATTCTAAAAAATGACTAATTTGGCCAAAGTGACTAGTTTGGCATTTTTGGTGCATAACTCATTAACAAACCGTATCATATAATTAATTAAGATTTTGAGAATATAGTGGACAAAAGGTTCTCATCAACTTAGTATATAGTAAATCTAAAAAAAAAATAATTTTTTAAGTGTTACCAATTATTTTTCTATAAATAATATTTGTTCAAATTTTGAGTTGAAATTTGTACAGTCGTCTTTGGCTAAAAAGTAGATTAATAATTTATATAAAATTCAATGCTAGAGTTTATGATAAATGTGGGAGTTATGCCCATCTGTCAAATTTGTGGGGAGGGGGGCAGGTGGGAGCTATGAGGGGGAGAGAGGGGAGTGGAATAGATTGTTTGTTCGTTAGTGAGTCAGGATCTTTTAAAGATTAGAGGCAGTTGCGATAAAATCTAGAACAAAATTCCTTAGAACGCTAAACTGGGCGCCCAGATGAACACCCTTAAGAGGACCGAGCTTGAACCTATCTCCTACAGTCTCCACAACACTTCGTCCTCAAGTATCTGGGTTCCAGCATCAAATAATCATCAATATATGATCACCCCTAGCACAGAGAAAATATACTCTGTGCATCTTTTGTTTTTATTATGTTCAGTCCAAAATGCAAAAATTTTCATTGTCTCAAAATGTTAAAAACAATTTGTTATTGGAAAATATTAGTTCATAAATAATTAATTTAATCATATTTACATAGATAAAATCATTTTGCTTGTGGACATTATAGATTTATAAATAAATAACTTTGAATGACGTTTTTCAATATAAAACATATTTCCATCTTCTCACTATTCTTAATCTCTTTTAAAAACAGAGTTTATCTCTTTTAAAAACTGTAACTTCCTTGTAGAGTAAATAATTATGTTTATACAATTATTAATAGGGTATATTTAACTTTGCTTTTGTATTGCTTTTGATTTGTGTAATGCAACATTGTCAACTTTTACTCGATGTAATGTATTTACTTATTAATTTGTAATTTACTAATTGTGGTTTTTATAATAGTCACCTTATTATTATAATATTGATATGTTGCATTATAATTAATTCATTTTTGTTAGTATAATTTTCTAGTACTAAAAATAAATAAATGAGATAAGTGAACATGAAGATTACTTCAACCTCCAAGGATTTATTATATCTAGAAAATGTTCTCTAATTACATAATAAGGCATGTGAACTATGTTTGAGGTCATAATCAAAAACAAATGAAGTCTAAACTGAAGCCATATGACTTTTTAACAATGTCATAAGCCCTGTCAGATTTTATTTACCCAGCATAACTGGAAACATGTGTAATCAGTTCTGAGAAGACAGAGTGTGTTTATTTAGCTATCAGCTGACTACAGGCCACTCCACTTTAAATTACAGTGCCTCATTGATTTGTATGCAACTTCCTGACCTTAGACCTCCCTGGGTCTGCCAGTCACTCACAGTTAGTGCCCACTGTTCACCATGAGTGTCCGCATGCTTTGGACTGTTGCGTTATGTGTTACTGTTCTCACCCATGTTTGTTTTTCAGGTAAACAATTAGAACTTATTTTATAGTAGTTATTGGGTAAGAGGAATCTGAATACATGGTCCAAAGGTAGGAAGTTAGTAATTTGTTACATCAAATGAGAAAATAAAAATTTGAAGCCAAATTCATTTTTGGAAGGTCAAAAATTTTGCACTTTATAGGTTCACTAATATATGTAATTTAGAGGTTTATTTATTATAGTAATTTACTGTTTTTTAGCTAAATTCTCATTTTAGTAATTCAATTGCTTATAATTACGTAGCATTTTGTATTGCCCCAAGTCTCTTGATAAGAATTAAACAGTTAATATGACATTGTAATTCATATTATTAATAATAATTATCAAATATGAAAATAAAAAAAATAAATACTTATTACCAACTTGAAATATTATAACACAGTAATGGGAAATAAGGTCAGATGATTAAATATTTAACAGCTGATATATTTGCTTCATGACTTCAAATCACTGGTTCAAAACACAATTTCATAATTGATAAATATCAACTCTTTATGAACTCGCTATTTACTTTATCCTATGATGTGTAATTTAAAGTGTTCCTAAAAATAATCTTAGTTTATATATGAGCATTATTATATCACATAAACTTATTTATTTTTTATTTATTCTTAAGACACCGATAGTCAAAATATGGGCGCATATGGATTTCGAATGAGTGTGATGAGTGTAGATGAACGAGTGTAGTCATTGTTACTGTCTGAGTTCGAATTAGCTCAGAAAGGACTATTTATTAAAAGCCGAATAGCCAGGGCAACTATGGTACCTACTGCTTTACGTGGAATCCGAACCACGTAGTGTTGGTCTGATTTTCAGCTAACTGACAAGTCTGACACTCAGTTCTCTTCCTTACACAACATCTGAACCTTGATTACTATCCAACGTGGATACCTCAGACTTCTCTAGTAGTGTACACGTTGATGGCAATCATTGAGCGGACGCTGTGTTGGTATTAAGAGGACCGAGGATGGAACCTATCGCCTACAATCTTCCAAACACATTGTCCCAAAATAGCTGCGCCATGAGTGCCGACTTATTTAATTTATTATTATACTTGTAAACTAAAGGTATTCGATTTGGAGACATGTCCACTGTATGAACAGAACCATTTATGTAGTCGACAGTCACAGACGATAAATATTATTTATTGGAAAGTATTACATTATGATTAATGTGTTGTATAATATGTTTGCATATAATAATAGAGAGTATAGTAATAATATGAAATATCAGTAAGTATAAATGTAAATAATTTCAAAATATCTAACAAATGCTACTGTCAAATGATGAAATATTCAACAACTGATCTGTGTGAGATGTAGAGGGGAACAGCGGAGTAACTTTAGGGGGAGTGGTGAAGGGGAGCGTAAACTTTTCTGGCAGCAATGTTTTTTGTTTGTGGTTTGACTAGTAAGTTGGCATTCTGTATACTGTATTAGCTTGCTCTATTATAAAATGTTGAGTTATTAGTTTAAAGAATTCAAGCAAATCTGCTAAAGCCGAGGTTAGTGTTTGCATTCTCATTTTCATATTCATATCCTTAATGTTATAGCGTATGTGTTAGACATAAATTTTATTTGAAAACTTTAACTCATTTCATAAACAACTATATGAATTAAAAGTTGGATAGACAGTGTGAGAGGAAGAACCAGTACAGTATAAGGTTATTATTATTATTACACATAAAAACTTCCAGTCAAATCCAGGACTCGAACCTGCGCTATCTCTAACTCAGGCTCAAAGTCCATAACACAGTGGACTCAGTATTGACCCATCCACCCTCTCATATTCAATTAAATTCAAACATCTTTATTTATTCAGTATACAACAGTTACAAAAATAGTGTCAAATCCTACTTGTATACAACATACAACAAAATATTCTCATGAAACTGTAAATAAGCAATGATGTAAAGTTGTTATTTATAAATATGCATGATTGAGGTTACTGGTACAATTTAAATGTAATTACTTTTCTCTTAGATTTATTAAAAAATTAAGAAAACTCATAAAAGAGTATAGTGTCTTAGTCACCAAGAATTGCTTGAGTTTTCTTTTACAGGTATTAAGATTTGGTTCTAATTTAACGCTTTGTGGAAGAGACACATAGAATTTGGATCCAGCATATTGAGTTTTTTTTTACAGTAAATTTGTAAATTAAAAGCAGTTAGAGCCAACTCATTATGGCCTCTGGTGTTGTGGTTGTGCCTATCTCCTCTTGATGACATATTGTTAAAATTCTGTTTTACATTTAATATGGTTTCATAGATATACATTCCGTAGACAGTTAGTATATATAAAGAGATAAAATGTTTCCTAACTGAAGTTTTTTAATTTACCTTAAAAATTATTCTTATAGCTTGTTTTTGAATTTTTAAAATAGATTTCAAGTTATTGTCGGATGTTGCACCATATAATAAAATGCCAAAAGCAATAATTGAATGGATATATGAAAAGTAAAGTAGAGTTTAAGGATCAGTCAAATTTTGCATTTCCCTTAGAGCATACAATCTAGAAAACAATTTCATTTTAATATTTCTAGAATTGCTCTTCCAGCTCAAGTTATTACCCACAGTTAATCCCAGGAATGTTGTTTAAATATTTTCTAAAATATTATAGTTCTCAATACTAACTGTAGTTTTAAAATTTTCTTTTTATTGATTTTTTAAAAATGTAATAAGATTAGTTTTATATATATTTAAAAGAAATTTATGCTGATCAAAATAGTTATAAAGAATATTTACATTTTCCTGAGTCAGGTTTTGAACTTCTTCCTATGTTGGATAATGAACCTTAATTTATCACTTTGAGGTTCCTGTCATCTGATAAAGCAGTGGTTCTCAACCTGGGGGGCGCGCCCCCCTGGGGAGGCGTGAGAGAATTTCAAGGGAGGCGTGAGGGTACAAAGATAAAAATTAAAAAATATATATTTTGTTAAAAAACAAAAACTTTCAAAACCATCAAATAAACTTTCGTATTTAAATATATCTGGATTTTTATTTTGCATCCCAGCTTTTGCTAACGTAGAGTTAGCATCGTCAGATTCATAATTTCACTGTTCTAACTTGAACCAACCAATTATTGACTGGAGGGGAGGCGTGAGCTATCTTCAGTGTTCAAAGGGGGGCGCCAGTGCTAAAAGGTTGAGAACCGCTGTGATAAAGGCAGAATTTGCTTGACTTGCTAAGTGTCGGTAGGTCCATTAGATAGCAGGCAAACAGAAGTGGACCTAAAATGGACCCCTGAGGAATCCCATTTCTCACTGTAGTTAATGACAAAAAATGATTTAGTTTAAAATTGTTTCCATGACTTATAATTTCAACAAACTGACTTCTGTTGGAAAGAAAAGATTTTAACAATTTTAGAGGATATTTTTCTATTCCCCTCTATACATATTCCCCTATATATATATATATATATATATATATATATATATATATATATATATATATATATATATATATATATATACATACAGTGGTATTAATCAAATCACCCACTCTTACAGAAGTGAGTTTTGAAAAGAAGTTGACGTATCTTTTTTCTCCCAGCTAATATACAAGTTAAAACATTTTTATTTGTCTAGGAGAAGAGAAGGCCTAATTTGTTAGAGTTTCACATTTTAGTTAATTTGTGTACTACTTGTATTATTATGAATCTAATTTAATTTTTTCATATTTTACCGCTTTGCTTGGCGAACTTAATTGATCTCATAAATATTGATTGCACATGCTTGTGGTATTACTTAGGCAACATAGAAAATACCACCCACCCATGCCCTAACGGTGGTGATGAAGAGTCATGTACAGTGGTGACATGCCTTAGAACGCTCGGCCACCGACTCTCCCAAATTGAGAGATAAATTATTTCAATTTGTTCTCTGTTTAGTGCATTTAAAGTCTACACAGGTATTAGAAAAATTTACAGAATAACAGACAATCTTAAAAACAATGATTTTTAAACCATTGTACATTGAATAGTAAAGCTAAAGATAAATACTGTAAACTTAAAATCTCCTTTTTGAAGTAAGTGTCAAATTTTCACCACTTCATGGGGCCACCACCGAATTTTCCCATCTAAGACCACTTTTTTGGGAGAACGTTAATAAATGAGAGTTTAGAAAAACAAAACCAAGAACATATGTAGGACACACTGTAGGTACCTCATATGAGGCAGTAGGAATATCTGCTAAATGTCTTACAGATGGCTAATACAACTGTCTGTGCACTATCAAACTGCAGAGGGAAAGTATTTAAGCATTTTTGTAAAAAATACACGCTGAATGATAACCAAACCTAAAACTAGGGAATAAGTTATTATTTTTAAATGTGATACATATTATAACTTTTTAATGGAAATTATGTTGAAGATTTGTCAGTATATGACAGCAATTTTTACTCAATTAAAAAAAACTTTTTTGTACATTTTGATTTAGGCAAAAATAAAGCTTTTCTTCAAGATCCTTATAGACAGTTCCTAATGGAGAGGATATTCAGCGGTGGAATCGCCTACAATTCAGAAAATCATTCCTTACATCCAGTATGCAATATCAGTTTGGCTACTGCAATTCATAAAAATAAAGAAAACTAAGCAATGTTTTGAATAAGCTCAAATTTCAGCTCTTAGTAAAGTCTCCTAGTAATGTTGCAATGGGTGTTTTTTGTTCAACATCTCATGTTAATTAATGTTCACTAAAATTTCATACATTTCCTAAGGAGAGAAACAAGACACTCATATAACCTTAATAATATCATAAGAACATATTATTGTACTGTGAGGATTGTAGCCACTATACTGACACAGCATCTGCTAAATGGTTGCCATAGACATGAACACTACTAGGGAAGTCTGGGGTGTCCAAGTTTGGTGGTAGTCAGGATCTAGATGTTGTGTAGGGAAGAGAACTGAGTATCAAGCTTGTCAGTTTGCTGAAAATCAGAATCAGACCAACACTATGTGGTTTGGTTTTCACGTAAAGCTGTAGGTCCCTTAGATGCCCTGGCTATTGGGCTTTTAATAAATGGCTCTTTCTAAGGAACAGTCAATTTTAGTTAATAACAATGACTATACCTATCATCTACACTCATCACAACTCTTTAGCCCATCATCTTCGCCCATACTTTTACAATCGGCGTCTTAATGATGAGTAATAATCTCAGTTTCAGAATGAAACTCAATATCAAGGTACTTAGATTCTGTTTACAATATTTTATAGACCTATTTATTAAAAAAAATGTTAAAGCCTCATCCTAAGAGCCATTAGTTGATTTTGTTGATAAAGCATCTATATTCCTGAATGTAGAAATATATTGAAAGCATGAATGTAATGCAGCATTCATGTTCAACGAATTTGGTTCATGTTAAACTCATTATGTAAGCACTTTTCAGCAAAATTTGTCACAAGTTTGTTAAGTTAAAAAAAACCTTAGTGCAAAAATTGTTGTTAGGAGTCTTTGTAAACAAATATATCAGTTATGGTAACAGAGGATGTAGTACTAGTAACACCGATCTACTGTTGTTGAAACATTGGCATCCCTTTCTCTCATTCTGAGTATGCTACTTGGAGAAGGAAGTGTCTAATTTTTATGTTCTATGTGACATAGTTGGCTTTGAGAGTGGTACTTTATTTTCCTATATACTATATGACACTTTTAATTTTAATGTTGTTTAATTTTATCATATAGTTTATTTATAGTAGGCCAGTAGCAGTAAAGAAAAGTTAGACAATAACTTTACTACTGAATTTTAGGTTAGGTTAAAGCACCACTGGCACTTTTATCAGGTAAGTAGACACTTTACTAATGAATTGGAAGCATACAGTACAGGAATTATGGCAGTGAGTTAAGAAAATGTGAACTTTGGTGAAAAGGGAGAAAGATATAAATTTATGTATAAATTAAAGCAAATAGAAGTTTTAATGTATGACTGACTAATCTCAATTTATTACATTATCCAATTCTTAAAATTTTTTTTATTGTCTTAAGCATGACCAAACACAAAAAGATAACCATATAGACTTGAATGTCTTAAAATTACGTTGAATCAGGGTGAGACCAATATTTAACAAAATAGCAGCTTTGGTAATAAAATATTCGATAAGATCTTTTTCATTTTCCAGTATACAGAGTCTAGAAGGGCATGATAGAATAGACTTGCACCATCCATATGTATGCCTCTGTACCACTAGTATGGTCATACTGTAGGAAAATGGACAGTTCAGTAGAATACTAAAGAGGAAAATAACCCAAAAATAACTATAAAGAAACCATTTAATTGTAACTCAAATTTACACATTAAATATTTGAGTTACACGTGACTCCTAAACATGTAAACTCTTTCACTCATGAAACATGTTTTATCATTTTATTTGCTGATTGAGATAAAACCCTCCGACCAAGGAAATCTGTTTTAAAATTCCCACGATTTTTGAGTAGTCCTCTAAACATTGAATACTTAATTTACACTGACTCTTCAGTAAATTTTTATTCAATTACAAAGTTATTACAATTAATTTTGTTATTATGGTTACTTTAAAGATTATTTTCTTTTGGCTTAGTAAAAACTAATTACAGTAGAAAATATTTTTTCGAACATGTTAAATTTTGTTATAGAGCTGTTATAAAGCTCTATGACAAAAGACTATTTTCATAGAGTTTTAGAAAATTAGAAAACTTATCGAGGATGTATACAAACACAAAACTAATTGTTTGTTAAGTTTTGTTATCTGTGTCTATACGTGGATCCTTCCTCAGAAAGATTTCTGATTTCTTAAAACTCCTGTTGACAGTTCTGGACCAGTGTTCTGAAACCTAACATGTAAACAATAAAACATAAGTGTTCATTACGCTGAATTTTATTTTAGGTTATAAATTATGGTGAAGAATCGTACGTATCAAAGAGAAAATATCACATTAAGCTACAAAAGTCTGTATACTGCATAGGAAAATCAAACTATAATTTCAATAGTTTCTGGAAAACTTTATTGGATGTTAGTTAAAAATATCACTCAAATTGCTTTTCCCATTATTTTGCAGAAGCATTGACCTGTAGACCTCCCTTTTTGAGTTACTATCTATATTTCAATTGGTTTTATAAAGTGGAAATAATGGATAATTACTGTTTCAACAACATGACACAAAATACATAATTGATGAGTTGACCCATTTGGCATGGTTCATTTAGTATGTTTGTTTGCTATAGGAGTAGCTAAAGTGATATAAAAGCTATCTCTCGAATGGTTTGAGGAATAAAAATTAAAATTAACTTTTGAATCTCCTTAATTTTTAATCTGTTTATTTTTGTTATTTTAAATTTCTTAAAAGTGTCCTTAGCAAATTACATTAAAATTTGCATAGTCAAAATTTTCTAATTGGAAACATTTAATTTTAATACTGGAATTTTAAACTACTGTGGATGCTATGAAATTTGTAAATTGGAACTATACCACATTAAACAAAAATTGTAAAGTAAAAAAAATCTAGGTAAAAGTTGTGAATTATAATCAATTAAAACATAATACTGAATCTATTTTAAATATTATTATTTATAGTTATTTTTAAATCAGTTTATCATGAAAAAAAAATTGAAAGTTTTTAAATTCCAACAAAATCTAGTTCCTAACATAAAATATTGAAATGTTCAAAATGAGCGTCCCTTATGTGACACAACTCCAGGTTATACTGAAGAATATGTGCTGATGATTACATATTCATTAGTTTCTCTGCAAGATTAACTATTTTTATTTCAAGCTCTCCTGGCTGTCAGGACAAATACTGAACATATTTTCTTTTAAAATACCCCAAAGGAAAGATTTTAGAAGCTACAACTCTGGACCGTTGCTCCCAACTCATAATCTGGAAAACATGTTATCAACAGCATTCCCAGCAAACAATGTGTTGTGCAGTGGAGCACAATCTTGCTGCAATCAGAAATCATTTGGTTCTTTGTTGATGTGTAATAGAGCTTGTTGCATTACGATCCCGAGAGTTATTTGAATTAACTGTTAATATGTTTTCCCCTTTGAATCTGACTAAACAAAAAATTATGGCTGTTAAGTTGCCCTTCTAGTTTTATTATTTTTTCAACAACCCATACCATGCTGGCATATCAAAAAAGATTATGCTTTCATTCCAAATGATCAAAAGATATATAAGAATGCTGTCTTGTATTGGGAAAAAATTCTGCATTCTACCAGCAGTGGCTTGGCTGTTTCTATGGTACTTGTCTAAAATTAGCACAACTTCTTCATTAAAATCCATTTTAAATAGTTACTGAAAGCAAATTGCAAATGTATACAACTGGTTTTAAACTATGTTTAGTAAAATACACTTAACAATGCCTCTAAGGCAACAGTGCTGTCAAGTTCTATCAGCTGAAGCTTGAAATAAACACAAGTCCAATCTGCTGATTATGATAGCTTATATGTCATATTAGCTGATCATTGAAATATTATATTTGATAGGTTTTAAAACTCCTGTACTGTTTTGGGGTTATTATTTAAAAAAAAATTGAATTGTTCACTAACTTAAATAAAAGTTTTTCTGGGATAAAGAATTATGCGAAAACACTTAGAGAGAAGGGGGTTTAACGGAAGTTAATCGAACATCTATATTTAAATTATATAGTAAATCATGTAAAGAAAAATAATTTCAATAGTACCTTGTAGAACAAATAATTCTTATTGTCCTTTTAGAAGAGGCTGTCATTTTAATGGAAAATTTAAGGTAAAATTAAAACAATTTTTAATGCTGAATACGTTTCATTTAAATCCTATATTAGTTGCCAAGTGTTTTGCGCAGTATGATCTTGACATTAAATCATAATCAGGAGATGACCTAGTTTTATCCGGTCAATGTCTAGCCTTCTATCTATTGAGAAACAAATAATATTTTTGAAACTATTAAAATTCATCCGTAAGAGATTTCACATGTAAGATGAGTGTAATAAACTCATTACATTACTAAGTTCTAATTAATGATTCAGGACAATTTGTCTCCACAACACAACACAAAATAAATAATTTCAAAGTCTTAAATGATCATAACTAGAATCTATATTTTCCGGTGACAACCATGTTAAGTTAAGTACTATCTACAATATTTACAAGATAACCAGACGTTTCGTCCATACTGTGATGTGGCATCCTCAGTGGTTTTTCTGAGACTGAGATCGGCAAATGACCTTCCAGCTTTTGCACAGGTGGTGGGGTGGGGACTGGTTTGGCAGGTATGCTGGTGAAGGGGTGGAGGCACAACTCACGTGACCTACAGTCATTGGCCGAAGAAAATCAACATGGCTGACCCTTCCATTTTAATTCAATTTACTTAAAATGGGTTCCCATGTCTTTGGAAGCCATATACTATCATCCTTATTAAAATTATTTCTTCTTTTATATATTTCTATAGCTTTCCTTATGATTCTCGCGTAGTAATGTGGGATATTGGCAAGGACTTTAATTTTGTCAAATAAAATTCCATGATTACTTTTTCTGCTATGTTCAGTAACTGTAACATACCAGCAAATTTTAAAATTTATTTATGGTTTGATATTAGTGTGTCATAATAAATATTTCTGGAATTTGAAACTAATCTCTTGTATAGAAATGAACTAATAAAATACTCTAATAATATAATTTACAGTAATGAAAGACTCTTGAATAGCGTTGTAATTTTTGGAATCAGCTGATCTCTTACTGTATTAAAATTGATTTATAAAAATGATTTTTTGTTTTTTTTTTTTTAACTTCACTCGCCAGTTGACATGGGCCTACAGGCCTGTGCGTCAACTTTATTCAACAAGTGAAGTACCGACCGTTGGCTCAGTGGGGATTCGAACCTTGGACCTTGCCCTCCGCAGTCCGAAGCCTTAGCCACTAAGCCACCATAAACTGCAAGATTTTATATAAAATGTTTTTTTTAGAGTAAAAATGTCATTTATAAGTTTGACAGGTTAATTTTAGAGCTGTAGTAAATATCATGCACTGCAGGTATTTACATCATGTTTGCACATTTTAATTGGAATTTAGTAAACATGTATTTTAATTTCAAGTTCATTCATGCATTTGAAGGAATTAAAAAACCCCAAATAGGAAAAATATTTACAATGTGGCAATTAATTTAGTAATGAATTAAACAAATCTGATGTTGAAGTTTAATGCATAATCTATCAGGTGTGTTTATTAAAACTGGAAGACATCCAAGGTGAAAAAATGTGAAAAATCATATATTGAAAATTAATTATGTATTTTTATTCTTAATTAGATATATTTGTTACTTATTCTCATATATATATATATACATATATATACGTGTAGCCTGTAACTTTTCCAAACAAGAAAATTAAAATATAGTATCCACTTATATAAATAAATAATTAATCTGATAGGAAAATATTGAGAGTAAAAATAAGTTATATGAAAATAAAACTGTTAGTTATGCCTAATTTTAAAGTCAATGCAGTTCAATTTTTATTGCTTGAATTGATAAGATAACATTCTTACTTAACTGAACTGAAATTAATTGTTTCAGCTATTATATCACCTATAGAAAAAAATCTCTCCCAGGAAGAAAATGTTAAAAAAGAATTAGAGGAAAGTTTACCTGAAACGGGTAACAATGAAGACAAGGATAAAAGTATTAAATCAGAGTCAAAGTCCAGTGAAAGTAGTGAGGACTCAAGTTCGGAGGAAAAGCAAATCGTTACAAAATCAAATTCTGATTCATCGTCCAGTGAAAGTTTGGAGAGCGAGAAATCGCAAGAAGAAAATGATAATAAAACAAGACATAAAAGATCATTAGATTCAGATCAAGGTTCATTAAACAAAATCACAGAGGGGCAGAATCAGACAAAAGAAAACAGCAGCTCAGAGAAAGTTGAAGACAATCTTGAAACAACCAATGATGACTCAGAAACTACTGTTAGTGCAGATGTCACATCAACGACAGAAAGTAGGGATGCAACAGAAGAAACGGCTTCCTCAACAGCAGTAGATACTGAAACTACAACTACAGAAACAACAGCAACAACTGAAACAACTGAAACAAGTGAAAATGAAGATACAGATCCTTCAGCGGAAACACCACAAACCACTGAACCATCAGAAGAAAGTTCAGGTTCTGGAGGAGAGAAAAGCTTTACAGAAATGGCTTTAGAGAGAGCCGACAAACTTAGTGAACAAATTAGAAAAGTTTTAATGCATTACAGAAAAGAAGGCGTGGTAGTTGTTCCAGGGCAATCTTTTTTTCCAGAGCCCATGATTATGCAAGATTTTGACAAATCTTTTTCAATTGGAACCGTGAATTTTAAGAACATGAAGGTCCACGGGTTGTCAAATTTTACTGTGGAACACATAAACACTGATGTCGATCAAATGCAGGTATGTTAAAAGTTATTACTTAACTAATAATCAACTCTTTTTATCTTGTAAAATTAAAAAATTACATAGCTTTTTGTAGTATAATTTCAAAGTAATTTGCATAAACCAAATAACCTTTTTATAAGAATTAGAAAATTGAGATTCAAAGTAAAAATTCAAAATTAGAAATGTATTAGTCTGATAAATTAAAAAATAGAATTAATCACATTTGACCGTCAGCAAATATACAATTCATATTAACAGTCAAGATACTATACAATTAATTGTCACATGACATTCACTCAACTTTGTTTAATAGATTCACTTCAAACAGTGCCATAGGACTCCTGAGAATATATCTTATAGTTTGCAATGTTTACCTACGGAGTGAAAGGTATCCGCCAGATATACATAGAGATAGATATTCCTGCGACTCTTTATACATACAACAATGATGAGCCTCATATCCACCCTAAACATATGGTGTCGAAGGGCCTCAAGGGTTGTTTAAAATTGTACTCACCTACACATCCGTACTTACCCATGCATGAAAATAATGGTCCTCCCTCTCATCTTCTTACAAACAATATTGTAGAGTGACGATTTTAGAATCAACATTTACTCGCCACAAACCCAAACATTTATGAAAATAACTGCTTCCCACCTATCTTCATATAAACTACATCACTAATCCAAAATATTTAGAGTCACCATTGCACTGTCATATGCATCCACAAATATATGGCAGTGGTTTTAGTTTTTAAGAAAAGGCTTAAAACATATTTCTCTTAGATTTTAGTCATTAAGGGTAACAAGTTAGAAGTGGTTTGTGAGGGAAATCTTCCAAACAAAATGTCGACAACTGTGGAGCAATTCGGTGCTTGTTCCTATTATTCTCTTGCAAGTGGCCTTGACCGGAAGATTCCAACGTTAACGTAAAATAACAGAGTCAAGCAACATTGAGCGGGGCTGTCCCTTGGATGGATGACCGTCTGAGCGATCCCGTCCTTGCACGCAGCCGGCCTGCCTGATCACCTGATCACTGGTGGTGGTTCAGAAGTCCCCCTTAAGCCATTGGTCCTCAGGTTAAGTGTTAGAGAGGGCTTCTTAGCCCTAACTTCACCTGGTAAAATAGGACGAACTTTGACTTTAACTTCATCTTGTAGCGGTGTACATTATTACCTTGTCTCAAAATAAAATTAGATTGACAGAACAGGATTGTTTCAAGAACTAATTAAGAAGGTATATAAGGTAGGTTCAACAACCCCATAACCCTGAACTGATGATATACGACTGGTTGAGTTCTCCCAAATACCCGACGAAAAACAACTTTTTGGGCCCTTCCACCTACCCTTTGACACACAACTTGTTCAACCATCTCACCTACCCTTTGAAAAACAACTTGTTGAGCCATCTCACCCACCCTTTAACACAAAACTTGTTGAAGATTGTCTGTGTTTTAATTTTACTACAATCCTATTTGCTTGCTTGGGAACACAGAAATAACGTTAGTACAATTTATTGTTTGTTGATTTAGATCTTCAAGTTCAAGACCTGTGTCTGATTTGAAAGTTTAAACATGCAAACCTGTGTATATTTTACTGCAGACTTCAAGTTAATATGAGTAAGCAACTTCTAAATGAAAACAATTGTTTTTAAATATTTTATCTCCACATAGTGTAATGATGTAGGTATAACATTCGTCACCATAACATAAGGAGCTTACAGTCAAAATAAATAATTTTTAAGTCATAAATGATCAATTTGATTGTATTGGAATATTAAAAACTGAACACTTCTTAAATGATAACGTTATAAATTTAGTAATTGTCATCCATATTTGCTACCATACATTTTTCCTAGATAATAAAAAAGGTACAGTCATGAACACCAAAGAATATGATATTTTTTTTATTTATTCTTAAGACGCTGATCATCAAGATATGAATGAATATGGATTTCAAATGAGTGTGTAGATGAGTGAATATAGTTATTGTTACAAACTAAGGCTGACCATTCCTTAGAAGCCCAGTGACAACTAAACAGCCGGTGGTTTTCAGGTGATCCTTTTCAAAATTTATTAAGACTCTGATTGGGATCGAACTGAGAACCTTTAGCTTATGAAGCCAGGGTTTGACCAACTTCACAACCAATAATCGCAATCACTTATTACCAATCTAAGGTCCATAAATGATTTGGATTCAGATAACTAGTACAAAATTAAAACAAAATGATAAACATTGGTATTTGCTAGGTTAACAATTTTACTTTTCTCAAGTAAATGTTTCTGATTGATTAATACATCTATGAATGCCACATATATTTGTAGCCTTAGTATGAATTGTATGTTAATATAACTGACAAATACAGGATGACACAAAACATTTAGGATGGTCAGTATTATTCTTAATACAAAGGCTATTAGGAAGACATTTAGTGATATTATTTTGGAAACTTTAACGTAACGTTGATAGTTGTAATTTATCACTAGACAATGAAATCCCTCTGAGCAAGTCTTAAACATAAGCATGTATGGAAGAGTACCTCATTTTAAAGGTATTTGACTAACAGAACATTTTGACAAAAATGAAACTCACTTAGTTAAAAATTAAAGCCTTTAAGTAGAAAAGACCTGAAAGTGATGCGATAAAACAGGTCCGTAAAAAATGATCTAAAATGTAACAAGGTATTAGAAACATTTACTTACTCTTACTCCTGTGGCCACTCAAATCCAAGGTGATTTTTGGCCTTGCCAATAAGTTGCCTCCACAGTCCTCTATCCTCTGCCATCTCGATGTCTCCACCAAGACTTCTCACACCCTGTTCCACCTGGTCATCCCATCTTATGCTTGGTCAGCCTAGAGGTCGCCTTCCTGCTGGTTTCCCCATCCATACCCTTCTTATTATTTTTTATTTTTCCCTTCTCCTCACATGACCAAGCCATCTTATTCTTCTGCTTCTAACCACCGCCACAATATCAGGTCTCTTGTTCTTTTTCATTCTCCACACTCCTGATTCATAGGTAGGTCCATATATTTTTCTTAAAATTTTGTTTTCAAATGTAATCAATTTTATTTTTGTTATACATTGTTAGGGTCCACACCTCAGATCCATACAATAAAACAGGTTGCACAATAGCTAAATACATTCTTATTTTTGTGGTTCTTGACAGTAGTTTACTTTTGAATAGCTTTAGGAGACTCTAATAGCATAATTTGCAGCATTAATTCTAACTTGTATTTCATCTTCCATTTTATTTTGGCTAGTCAAACTAATTCCCAGATACTTGAACTCTTCAGTGGCTAAAAATTCATAATCCATTACGTCCAGTGTTGAGTTGATTGGCTCTGCCTGTCTCCATATCTTCATATCCTTGATATGAAGAAAAGACTCAAGTGAATGAAGTCTTTTCTTCATTCACTTGAAGACCTACTTTGTTGGCTTCTTTTAACAGGACACATGCTAGCGTTTTTAGATCACTTTTATTATCAGCTAATAATGCCACATTATCAGCAAATGCTAAAATATTGCGCCTGTTTGTACCAAAGATATTACTAACAATATATGGTAAAATAAATACCTCTGCTCGGTACAATAATCATGATATTACCGATAGAACAATAATTGAGATATTATTATTGACCAAGATATTGGCAGGGCACTATCTGTCACTTTGAACATATAGTGTAAGAAATTTTCTATTAAGGTTAGTATATGTAATTTGTTTTGCTGATTGTGGTAAAGTTTTAGTTTTTAACACTATTATAGACCCTCTGTAGATAAAAGAGGGAATATTTTGTATTATGCACAATTTTTGTTGTTGTTTATTTATGATTTTTCTTATCCGGACCTGTTATAACGACAGTACTCCCAGAATTAGCTTGTTGTTTTTTAACTTGAAGAGGATTTATTCCTGACAGTCAATCATTTGAGGTTCGGTTTGAGGCTAAATGTTCTGTTATTCAAGTCCAATAAAATAAAGTAAATTTTTTTTACAATTACATTTACAATTTTCAAGAGTTTCTTGGTGAGAAGAGATAAACTAGTTACTCTGAAATTATTGTACTTAGACCAAAATATAACCACCAAGTTTCATTATTGTAGTTTTTTTAGAAAAAAAAAATTTGACAACTCTGGGACTATTGGGAAATCCAGTGCAACTTACTACAGGATCTAGAGAACTTAATGAAACACAAGTTCTGACAGGCCTGCAATATCTAGTACTGAGTTCAACCATCAGTTTTCTAGATTGATAGTTACTTTTAATTTTGTTGAACACCAAGTCTGCATTGGTTCTAGTCTCTCTGGCCTTGGTAAATTATTTTTATCTGGATTCATACGGTTTTCTGATTTTTCAATTTTTGAAATCTTAAAACATTGTATATTACAACGTAACTATTCAAAATTATGAACACACTTGGTTCATGGAATCATATATGTATGAAATGTAAAATGCATGGTTCTTAAAATCATCTGAATAATGTTCTGATGGTTTTATATTTTGCATACAAGTCCCTCTCGTAAGAAATGTCTATTTTTAATTAATAATTTCATTCTTTCAGGTCTACATTCTTCTTCATATGAAACAACTTGTCATACTTGGAAACTATACACTTAGAACCTTCTGGAGTCGTTCAGCAGGTCCGTTCAATGTTACGTTGTTTAACGTTAGTTCTGAAGGCGTTGCTGCAATAGAAACATCGCAAGACGGACATCTTGAAGCCTCCGATTCTGAAATGGACATGTCAGCACAGGAAATGTTGGTTGACTTCAAAGGATTGGGTACAATGTTACAAAGTATACTAAATTCAGTTGGAGATGCTTTATTCGACAGTATCAAACCTCAGATTTTAGACAGAGTCAACCATGTAATAAGGAAGGACGTTAATGAAAAACTGAAAGAGTTCTCAGTAAAATTTGTCAACAAAGTAGCACCCGTTGACTTGGCCTTTTCAGAAGGGAGGAGGTACGTAAGGGAACATGGGTACGATCCTCTCAACATTGAGCAGCACACATTTATAGTAGGAGGAGTAGTGCACATTAATATCTCAGACTTTACTGTAAAAGGCCTTTCTAAATTTCACAGAGCTGGGAATCTGTCACTATCCATGGACGCTGGGACAATTCAGTTTGGAGTGCACGTACTGACACAGAAGTTGTCTGGCGGCTTTAAGTGGTCTGGGGATGCTTTTGGGATAGCTAGAAATGGAAAAACTAACTTTACAATTGATCACCTACAGGTTCGGTGTCTTGTCAATCAATCGTTAGATTTGACACAGAAGCCCCAACTTGACCAATTAGACCTTCACCTAGGGTGGTTGAAAGTTACCATGGAGAGCCCTATGGCCTTGAATATGATGGTTGAAGGCATAATCAATGCTTTTCCAAGACTTATTAAACACATGATTGTAGACGCCCTTGAAATGCCTCTCAAGCAAAAGATCCAAGAGATTTTAAATCAAGTTAATGTAGAATCATTTGTTGACAGTAATCTACCGCGGCTTGATAGCTTTGGCTTGTAAGATCAGCATTGAATTAGTTAATTGGTGTACAATAGTTTAATATTATGGATTGCCAGGAAACTAACAATTATTACCACTCAGAGATGCCATGTCCAATCTAGAGGGCCATACCTTCTTACTGAAAAGACAATTATTTGTTTTAGTCATCTGTTTAAAATATAATTATTACTTGTGCATTGTATAAAGCCAAACAACTTTACCTCTGCTAATGGACTTTTTTAGGTTGTTTTATGTTGATTATCATAAGAAATTGTAAAATGTTAGCTTAAAAACTTGTGACTTTTAGTATTAGATAAAAATTCATGCAGTTTGTTATAAATAAGAATTTTTCTACTACAAAAACTTTCTAATACATAAATTAAAACATTATTCTAAGTAATAAAACAATTTTAAACCGATGTTCTAGTGACAGAAGATGATGCATTGTAATACAAGTTACGTTGTTTGTATTTTAGTTTCTGTAAAATACTTTAAACATACAATAAAAACAATTGAAGATTGGGCCCAAAAAGGTTTTTAAGAATTTATATTTTCCTAAGAAAATTACTTATTTAAAAATGAAACACAGACAATAGATATTACTTTTGGGTTGGAAATAGTTTTCTAAGAACAAACAATTACTTTAGATTAGTTTTAAGTTATGTATTTTATGTTATATAAGTGTTGTTGATTTCTTAATTATTGTCTAGTTCTTTCAATTATTAGCCATTATAAAATAACAATGTTCAATTAAAAATATATAAACTAGTATCAATAAGAATCTATATGGCAATAAAATGTATAACACCTTTTAATAAAAGCAATATGTTACATAAATCAAGTTATACTTTCAAATTCGATGGACAGTAAAAACGAGTTACCTTACCAGGAAGAATAGCAACTTAACGATGTTAATTAATGCTTGTGAACTTGCATAGGTTAATTTTACTTTCTTGAGAGTATTGAGTAGGTGTGAGATTGAAAAATAATCCACAACTCACCAGCCTAAGAAACAAAGATAACTAGACTGCTGCGATTTCAGTTACAATATTGTATTTCGAGATTGCTCAATTATATTTGCAACTACAACAACGGCTGGCAAATGCATAATATTGATCATTCCATAAATTAACACTTTAGATGCATTCACACAAAGTATTAAACAATCAATAATGAATACATTTGGAATAGTAAACATTTACAAAGTAAAAAAGTGAATTTGTATGTTTTTTAACAAATAAAATAAAAAATGAAGTTTGAAGATGTTTTATTTGAAGCTATATTGACCCCAAGACACAACTTCCTCTTGCAAACAATATTTACAACAAATCCTCTAAACTCAAATAAATTCACCCTATTAAATGTATGGCAACCCCATATTTTATATGTCTGTGTTAACGAGGTATAACGGAATACCAGCAAAACTGTTCAGAACAGAATACAACTCAAAAATGTCATCTCTCTTATTGAGTACTTTCTGGTTTGAAAGACTAAACAAAGGACACCATTAACTAATCATCAGTTGTCATACCATTTATAGTGCAATTCCAAATATTAATTAATTAAGATTAAAAAAATACAACAGTTATTATTATCTATATATATAAAATCCAATGTATGTTTGTTTGTCTATCCTTTATGCGCTACCAAACCGTCCAGCCGATCGCCATGAAACTTGGGGAAGTTGTTCTATATACCCCAGGAAAGGTTTCTGTCCTATTCCCGTTTCTTTAATCCCTCAGGGCTCCATCCCTTGGACTTCTAAAGTTTCGATGTTAATCAAATAGCAGGATGCATGAAGGTATAATAAATCAAATATAAAAAGAATATCAGCTGTGGGTTTAATTTAATCACATGGTTTAATTTAATTTGTCAAAATTAAATTAAACCATGTGTTATTTTTTAAACTGTTTATATTTTTATGTTTTGATTTCTTGTGAAGCTATATTAATTGATTGATTTATTTGATTAACAGCTGTTAAATAAAAACAAATAGAATAAAATTGTGGTAGGCAAAATTGTCAAAATTAAAAATAATTGAGTACAGTAGTAAACTACACAAAACATCAGCTGTTGTAAATTGGATACTGTGTAAACTGAAAGGTTGCTGCACATTTCAATGATACAATTAAAACTCAATATTATGACCGGCAAAGCGGGCGGGTACAGCTAGTTCATAAATAAAATCTACCAAAGTTTATTCGTTGTAAGTTTCTCTGTGTTAATCAATAACAATTAATGTAGGCCTACCAATTTCACAACAACCATAACTAAAACATTTATTTGATGTTCAAATTGTAATGATAAACATGAAAATGTTCAAACAAAGGTAACTAGAATTTATATTTTCTATCTAAAATCACACAAGGTCTCCTGATAGACTTTTACCTTTTGGAAGTTATTTAAAAGTCAAATTTCAGAATAATTTAAGTTCAAACTGAACAGCAGTTCATTCATAGAATGGTTTTTTACTTTTAGCTGACATGATAGTGTTACAGTAGGGAAGTCAGCTTTATCTCTGTGCTCTTCTTCATAACTAAGACGCTGAGCTTTAAGATATGGACAACAATCAGTGTGAAGATTGTAGATGAACGAGTGTAGTTATTGTCACTAACTAAGGTCGAATGTTCCTAAGAAAGAGCTATTAAATAATAGCCCAATAGCCAAGGTAAGTAAGTGACGTACAGCTTTACTGTACTTGGAATTTAAACCATGTTGTGTTGGTCTGATTTTCAGCTAACTGCTAAGCTTGGTACTTGGTTGACTTCCCAAAACAACATCAGGACCCTGACTACCACTCAACAAGGAGACCCTAGACTTTTCTAGTAGTGTCCGTGTGAATGACTGATGCATTCATATGAACACTACTAATAGGTGCTGTGTCAGTATTAAGAGAACCAAGAACCTACAATCTCCCAACAGTTTGTTCCCAAGTAGTTTGGGTACAGCCAGCGAGCACATAGTATAATAGAGAGGCTACTTAAAGTGGGAGGGAAGTGAGGCCAGACTGGCGGTCGTATGACTCCTTCCAAAATGGCAGCGCCACCTGTCCTAGCATCTACTACCCCGCCACTAATTATTATTATAACAATCTATTGATTGTTTATTGATTTCATTATGTTTGCCGCAGCGAAGTTAGAGGCTGTCTGTGTATTTGTAACTGTTTTATTTTACAGTTTGAGTTTCTTTGTTGCAATTCAAGTTTATTTCTTCAATGCCGTATTGTACTGCATTTGAATGTAATAACCAGACTGAACGAGACAGCAAATAAAAAGAGGCGGAAATAAGAATCCATCATTACTGTAAGATTAGTAACGAGAGTTTGTATAAAGCTAAAGTGAGGCAATAACCAAACAAAACTATTTTTTTTTTGTCAATGAAAATTGATAATGTTATTGATAATTTGGACTAACTCATTTAATATCCATTATAACCTTAAATAAACCTTTGAGGCTGTAATGGCTTTAGAATCAAGCAATTAATTCAATGAAATGTAATTAAATAGTCCTTAAATGAACAGAATGTCATTACTAATGTCATCTAAGAAGATGTGGTGATTCACGAATACTTATTGATATTTGTATTACATGTTAATGTAATACTTTATCTACATTAATAATCAAATATAATCGAATAGTAACAAATAGCCACAATATTCAGAATTATTAAAAACAAGCACCATACATTGTACTGTCCTGGTCAGCAGAAGACTATGGCGATAGTGAACATTTGTTTTACCACGGTCTTATACCTAAATTTCTGACGAAACTGATAAAGATAGAAAAAAAGTTCGGATACAAAATTAAATATGGATATTTTTCTAAAAATTTCCTGCTAACAACACATCTCTAAAAAAAAAAAATAAAAAACTTTCCCACAGAACAACTTTTTTAACTGACAAAGATTTAAAGATGCTATGATTAAATTAAAATTTGATAATGTAGTTATAAACAAGGATAAACTGTCTATAACTAAATAAATATTTACGTATTAGCTAAATAGGGTATAATTAAGCATAACTATCGATATTTTACTATGGTCAAATGATCAGTTACAGCTTTAGAATATGATACAATGTTTCACGTCTCCAAGGGGTCAACTCCTTGTTATTGAGTTCATGAAAAACTTTTATGAAAATGTCCTTCATAACATTGATTCCGTCTTTGCTGATGTAAGTGTGTCCAGAGACCGCATACCTCATGAACGTGACCATTTCAACAATTTAAGGAACCAGCTCAAAGAGCGCTCATCGAACGGTGAGAAGGATCTCACCATAAAATATATCAATGGAACACCGAAGATATTAAAACAGGCTTCAAAAAACTAAGCGGCATTCAGAATGTTAACGGTTTAAGAACTAAAAGTCAAGATATCAAGCAATCCATTCTGTATATGACGTTGTAGTCTTCACAGAGACCAATCTTAGTGGTGAAATATCTTCAGCTGAGCTTGGTCTTTCTAATTTCAATATATTTCGTTCTGATAGATCTTGAGCGTCTATTGTGAGGCTGGTTAAATAGAGCAATGTATATATTCTAATTATAATAGTAATTATTCAAATTGAATTATGTATATTGCTTGTTATTTTGGTTATTCAAAAGTTGTTGTTATTGATCTTTATTAGTTGTCATGTTTATTGTTGCCCTTATTATTGTTATCAATCATGAATCTTAATTGTATTTAATATCTTTTCAATTACTAGTTCTATTACTGTTTCTGATCATAGTGCTGACATAATGATTACAATAATATCTATTCACTTTGTCTGCCATTATTGTATTGTATATTTTTGTAAAATAGAGTTTTCTGTAAGTAAATAAATTTATGTAAATAAATAAATTCCGCTCATATGCTGGAAACTTCAACAAACTTAAATTGTTTTTAAGTTAGTTGACGATTAAATTAATCAAATTATAGACTGGTATGTCCACTTAAATTTGTCATAGGGGTTTGGACCGTTGTCCCTCAACAATGTATGAATATAATAATAGAAATGACACTGGCGTAGATAATAATATAAAATAAACTTTTGGTTTATTCTGACAAAAATATGTTCAGTAACAGTCTAGCAGTAATACTGGAAAACATTAACTGTTGTTGATGTTTGAACAGACAAGTTCAACTTACAAAATTTTAAATTGTGTATCAGTGCCCCAAGTGTCTAGGACCAAAAATTGTGTATCAGTGCCCCAAGTGCCTAGGAAAAAAAAAAAATTGCTAAATATTTAAAATGTTGTCTCTTCTAAAACTTCTTTCTTCAGTATTATTCACAAATAAAACACTTTCATCGTAAAGTGTTTATTGTACATGCTAAGTAAAGTACAGATGATCATATCAACTCCAACCAACATGTGAAGTTGATTGACTTGTACACTACTATTACGGCATCTTGGTCTTGTTGAGTATTTAATGTGCCATAAAACATTATGGCAGTAAAGTATAAAATTATATTAAGTGAACTATATCAATGAGATAAGTCTAACGAAAAATAATATTAAGTATAACAGCTCAGGTTTAGATAATCTATATTATGCTGCATATTAATGAACATTACTTGATTCATCAAAACTTCGTATACAAAATTATTTGCTCCGTTTGATATAACATTACGAGTTTATAAAATGTGAAATTTTCTGTTAGTATTTTAACAAGCAGCACCAAAAATGTACCAGATCTCGTTTCAATCAGTTGTAAAAATAATATTTTTCATAACTGTTAAAATTTGTGATTAGCATACAGGCTGTAGCTAATAAGGTGTCCTGCCTATATATTTTCGGATTCTACACCTAATTTGGGGTGGAAATTGAAAGTTAAAGTTTGTTCAAATTCAGCTCAGTTTAGTGCCTATCTGTCTGTCGGTTTTATAAAAATATAAAAAGCTCAAGAACGGTTTGACCCGCTCACTTGAAGTTTTGCACAATTCTGTACATTAACATTTATAAACAGTGTAAAAATAGCCAATGAGTTATCTTAGGGCATTTAAAAATAGCGTTCGTTTAAACATTTTAAATCAAAATATCTTATAAACTCGTCTGTTATTAATTTTACACAAACACAATAATTTTTAGGAAATTTAATTAAACATTTATTGGTATCTTAATTGTAATTGTAAGTCTATTATTAGCAGAGTTCCTGTAAAAAATGTATTTTATTGCAACTATTTCTAGCATCAAGAGATTGCAGTAGAATAATTTTTTTACTAAAACTTCATTAATAATATATTTGCAATTAAAATTAAGGCACATACCAATAAATTTTAATTAGAACTACTTAAAAATTATTATGTTTCTGTAAAATTTATAAACTCAATTGTTTACAAGATATTTTGATTTAAAAGTTTTAACTTTTAAATAACTCTATGGCTATTTTTATGCTGTTTAAAGTGTTAATATAAAAAACTGTAAAAACTTTAAAGTCAGTCAGTAAAAACATTATTTTTAAAAAAAACAAGACAGATAGACACTAAACGGAGTGGAATGTCATTAAACTTCATCCTTTATTTCCTGCTTTAAATTAAGTGAAGGATCCGAAAATATAAAGACAGGACACTTCTTTGGTTACACCCTGTATATGTTCTTGTGTTTTGTTTGGTTGAGATGCACCAAAAGATATTAACATTGTGGATGTTTGAAATGTCAGCTGTACTACTCCAGGACTTGAATAAGAATAAAAACAAAAAGGTTCTCTGATATTTTATGTTTTTGAAGTTATACTTCTTTGCGCCCGTTAGACACTTTGGGATGGGATGTTGGCCGAGAAACCGCGTCACGCTGAAAAGTAAGAACAAATTTTTAAAAACTATCGATTAATCGATTGTTAATCGAAGAAATTACTGATAATGATAATATAGGTGTATAATATAATAATGAAGTCACGTATAATATATTGAAGATAAATATATTGAATAATATTGAAAAATGTCTTATATTTCATTTATATAACCTGTCTGTTTGTGTGCGTGAGTGGGTGTATGAGAATGGCCAAAGAAGTATAACTTCCACCGTGTGGTCCGACGCACACCCAATTTGTTTCATAACATTTATCTTGCTAAGCCCACACACAACCTGACTTGTAAGTTCTTGTATTCAGTCATAATTAATTATGAAGGTTGTAGCTTGACATGAAACAGGGACATTTTAATCTCAGTTTCTTTCGTGGTTTGAGAGTTTATTTTAATAAAAATTTACAAACATTTTAGCTAGGTATTATGTTATACTACAGTACAGCTTCGTACGCTGCACTCATGGCACCTCAGCCTTTGGCCTCGGCATGTGACTTTTGACTACAAATATTAGTGATAAAAAAGAATTCCGTAAGAGCCAACACACATTGTGAGAGAACAATTATATTATTACAAGTGAACTTCATTTTGGGACTGGTGGCGCAGTGCTGTAACCCAGCCACTCGGGGACAACATGTTTGGGAGATTGTAGGTGATGGGTTCCATGCTCAGTCCTCGTAATACCGACGTCCGCTCAATGGTTGCCATCGATGTGGACACTGCTAGAAAAGTCTGGAGTGTCCTTGTTGGATGGTAGTGAAGGTTAGGATGTTGTGTAGGGAAGAGAACTGAGTGTCAGACTGGTCAGTTAGCTGAAAATCAGACCAACACTACATGGTTCGGATTCCATGTAAAACTGTAGGTCTCTTAGTTGTCCTGGCTGTTGGGCTATTAATAAATTGACCTTTCTGAGGAACAGTTGAACTCATTTAGTAACCAGACTACACTCATCCACACTTATCCTACACTCATATCATCATTCATATTTGCCTTAAAATACGCACAATGATGTGTCAGCATCTCATGAGTAAGAATAAGAATGTAATATTCAATTTATTATTCATATGATTTTATTTTAATACATAAAAAAACATATGTTCTGTTTATGTTGACTTGGTAACCAATGTTTAGTTAAGTATTGTTCAAATCTAGCTTGTGGTGTGTAGACATTTTCAATAAATATCAAGATCAAGCAAGTTATACTTAGAGCACCCACCTTCTTAAAATAACAATTTTGTTTTAAATATCATTTTGGTAAGAGAAAGTAAAATATATTAAGGGAGGCTCATAAGCGAGTCTTTGAATAGAGAAAAGCTGCTTAGCCTAACATATTCTGAGGGGTGAGTAGTTACACACTGACGGATCAAGATTGAACTCCTAAAACTAATCTTAGAAACTTTGCTCTAAACACGTTTATCAAAACTTAACCTCAACTTCCTCTTAAGAAAACTGTCAGACATTTTTTAGAGAACTTTATAAAAAATAAAAAAGAACTACGCATTTTTACTATCATCTGTAAAAATTAACATTCATGAAGAAACCTACCCATTGTGTCAGAGGGGACACTACACAATTAACTCAACTCAAAAATATTTAGTGATAATCATTTCAATATAATAATATAGTACAGTATTTAAGGTTAGACCAAATCATTAATTTATAATTAACTTTCCTAAATAAAAAGAATTCCTCTATAAATTTTAATACCTTTAAATCACCCTCCCACCCGATATAAACCTCTAGGTGCACACTCCACTTGACAGTAGGAAAGTAGGAAGATCTTTGTCAATATATGTAGTTTTTGAAAATACAATAAAATAGTAAAGTTCATATAATGAGGTAAGAAAAATAACACATTAATGAAGACTCTTCACTGACGGATATAAAATTCACTGACAGACATAAAATTCACTGACAGACATAAAATTCACTGACAGACATAAAATTCACTGACAGACATAAAATTCACTGAGACATAAAATTCCAAAAGTTAAGAGTACTTAAACACCCTAAATGAGTCCAATACTTATGAGTTAACAAGCAGCCGTGCACACATAATTATCTATTAAACATTAACATACACAAAACACAGACATTTTATTTTCAGTAAAATAATGTAGAAAAACAATAAAAGTGAACTTTAGCTTATCAAGGCTTAAAAATTATACTTATTCCAGTATTAAATTTTGTCCACAAATAGTTTGTTTGAAGGTCTTATATGAACAGTTTCATTCTGTCACAACAGATTTACGGTCTAATGAGTTATATATTTATTTTGTGGACAAACACTTATCTTCAAAGAAGTTAAAAAAAAGTTAAAGATCGTCTTATTTTACCGGGTGAAGTTAGGGCCAAGAAGCCCTCTACAACACTTAACCTGGGGACGAATGGTTTAATGTGACTTCCGAACCACAATAGTGGCAGGGCAAAAACTGTTAGTAATCTTATTGGGAATCGAACTCCCACTGGGGACCAGTTGCATGGCATGCCACTACCCTAGACCCTTAGCTACGGCTGCTCCAAATTACTCAACGTTTCATTTATTGCATACATGAAGGTCCTCGTTAATTAATGTCTTAGAAACTAAGTACATCTTCTAAATAATTAACACACACTGTCTGGTCTTCTGCAACATGTATATGTGCGTAGCTGTGTATATGGTCATAACGTATATGTGTTATGACAAATTTTGTTTGGTATATTTTAATGGTTTTGCTTTTAAATATGTATTAACACTATACTTTGCTTTCTTTTTTTAATTTGTTTATCCTTTAGAGACTGAAAAGATAGAGCAAATCTCTTTAGAAGTTGCAGGTGAGCAGATGAAGACTTTTTTTTAAGGAGTGGCCAAACCTATTGTTTGTCTGGGGCCTGTGAACACCCACTTAGTTAATTGTACAAACAACACCAAATATAATGACGCCCTCCATGGGATGTAACTACATACATAGTTTTAGACTAATAAGATGCTAAGATAAGGTGCTACTAGCAGACCCTTTTGGCCTGTTTATAATTAACTGTCAATACGGGGCCTGCGTACACCCTCTTAAGATATTGATCCTATAGCTTCGCCATCCTTGGTGGGATGTTCACTTGATTGTTTTATATATATATATATATATAAAAAAAACCTTATATGCAAATATACATATAAGACAAAAAGTACAACAAAATAATAAATAAATAAATAAAAAAGACTGTGACTACCACAACTGGAGCAGTTAAAAGAGCTACTGCAGCAAATGGCCTTGGCCAAAACTGTGTTTGACAACAGGGGCCAACAAACCCCAGAGCATTAGTCACTCAGTCAGGGAAACTTATTCAGACAGAGTAAGATTTAGATTGAAAGGGGATGTACAGTTGGTCCAGCCAACCCTTGCAACGAAGCCTGGGGCTTTTTGTGCCAATCCCGGTGCCTAATCGTCGTAAAGCTGGCAATCCTTGACCAGGTCAAGGAGCTTCTTCACTAGATTAGTAATTTCCGACTGTCCCAGAGGTGAGCCTTCAAAAAGTACTCTTCTCCTGGCACCAAGAGCCTCACACTCCAGGACAATGTATTCTGCTGACGAGTCGTCCTCCCCACAGAGGCGACAGATGGGATCCTCCGTAAAGAGTCTCACTGTTCTTGGATGCCTCCGGAATTTGCCGTGACCGGTGATGAGTCCCACCACCAGCTTGACGTGCAATTTACTCAACCCAAGAAGTGGCTTTGTTAACTTCTGGAAGGATTTCTGACAAGAACCTTGCCGAGTCTTTGCCCTGGGAACCGCCGCCATCTTTCAAGATGTCTGGCGCTAACCCAGTTTTTGATTGCTGTTTTGACAGCTGCAGCCGAAACGCCGCAGGCCGGCTCAGGACCAATGAAGGGCTTGATAGCACCTTCCCTAACCAAGGCATCGGCCTGCTCGTTGCCTTCTAATCCCCTGTGTCCTAGGGATCCATTCCAGCAAGACCTGATTTCTTGAGCCTAGGATGCTGAGGGACTCCACACATTCCCAGACTAGACCAGACGAAACCTTCCAGGAGTCAAGAGCCCCTAAGGCCGCCTGACTGTCTGAGAGGATGTGGATATGTTTCCTGCAAACCCCTATCATAGTTTGCGCTGAACGTATGGCGACTTCAGCTTGGAAAACGGTGCCATACGCTCCCAGGCTCACGCTAGCGTTGGTCCTGGGGTCGCCAGTATAGACACCAAAACCAGCTCTGTTGCCCATTCTTGACCCGTCTGTGAACCATACAATTCGGTCGTGAGAAGAAACCGGGCTACTAACAGTGTCCCAGTACTCCCTCGACCTGAAATCCACAGTATAGGGTCTGGTGAAAAGATACTTAGTCCCAATGAAGTCCAACTTCATTGAGAGAACCTGGACTCCACACATTCCCAGACTAGACCAGACGAAACCTTCCAGGAGTCAAGAGCCCCTAAGGCCGCCTGACTGTCTGAGAGGATTTGGATATGTTTCCCATCCATATATATAAATATAAAACCTCATATGCAAATATACATATAAGACAAAAAGTACAGAAAAATAATAAATAAATAAATAAAAAAGACTGTGACTACCACAACTGGAGCAGTTAAAAGAGCTACTGCAGCAAATGGCCTTGGCCAAAACTGTGTTTGACAACAGGGGCCAACAAACCCCAGAGCATCAGTCACTCAGTCAGGGAAACTTATTCAGACAGAGTAAAGCAGGAGAACCAGTATAATACAAGAACAACATTACTAGTAAAAAATTCCAGTCAAGGCCAGGATTCGAATTAGCGCTATCTCTAATCCAGCTGCAAATCCCTGGCGCCTTTAGACCACTTGGCTACTGGCTCTCCTAATTACTTGCTAAATAAATCTGATAGATTGGGAAATATATTCAATAACAAATTTTATATTCCAAGATATAAGGGTATTATTTTATATAATGGTTATGTTATTAATACAGTCTTATCGTCAACAGGCTAAAACATGGTTTTTATTAACAAGCATATGGTTCATGTTATTTATTACTATTATGAGTTATAGTGAACACTGTACTATTATTTTAGGTCCAATCTAGTGGACTATAAGTTTATATAATTAAAATCATCAAGAATGGCATTTATAGTTTCATAGAATAACGTAATCAACTGTAAAATAACTATAAACATTCTCAGTTGTTTACAACAATCATCTTATGTTTAACTTTAACAGATCTTCGCCCATCAAACGACACTTCAAGAGTTGCAATACGACGAATCCTTGAAACAGAAACCCATGTGTTTGGCATGTGAGTAAAATGGCCTTGTTCAGAGTGAATTCTTAAAAATATACACATTACTGAAATGCAAGTATAAGTGGCATGTTTATCACCCAATGTTTATTTCAAATATGAATATTATTACTAATACAATAATATTGCATTAATTCAATCAAGTATCATTCATATTGTGAAAAACCATAAATTCAACATATCATCATTTACTTGATGTTTAAAAATTTGAAATTGTATCTATTACATTACATAAACCATTAAATGTGGTCACTATTATTTTTTTACTCTATCTTATAAAGAAATACATTTATATTTATAATGGTAGAAATGATACTCACATTTTCCAATAAAAGTTTGTAAAATTTACTTGAGGCGTTTTGGAAACTATGTTTTTATCTTCTAAGGCAATAAACAACTTTTTTTATTTAACAGCTATTGATTAATTAAATACTAGGGGACAACCCTGCACGCTTATCGTTTCCAGCCCTGTCACTCGCTGCGCTCGTTACACCTCGGCCTCCGGCCTCGGGCTGTTTATTGTCACTACAAATAATATTAGGTTAACTGTATAATATAAAATCACAATAATAAATTTATTTAAAATATCTCACTCACAGTACCTCACATTGTACCCACTTCTAAGTATAAACACCCAATGATATTACTGAACCTATTTCAAACGTGTTCATTACATTCTTCCCTGGTTTATAGTTATGAAATATATAACCTCATCACTATTACAAACACCATTGTTTACATTCCAACAGCTGTTAAAACTTTTTAGAAATCATAATTTACATTTGAACAACTGTTCTGTTCGGTTCATTTAAATCTCTCCACCTGTTATTCTTATGGCCAAAAAACGTACTTTGAGGGCATCCCATGCCCTTCAGGGTGAAGATATTGAAGAATTAAGACCTTATTTCAAAACTACGAATAAAGGCAAATTGTTTGACACCTCAACCGTTTAAATTGGTCAAGAAATAAAGGAGGAGTTGTGTTGACAAAAAAACGGCTTCAAGTATTATATATAAGGATCATCACTAAATTACCGTTGAAATTGTAATGACCAGTGGGTCAGAGCACTACAGTTGAATGTTTGTATGTAAAGTTGTTTGTTGCCTTTGAAGATGAAAACATAGTTTTCAAAACGCCTCAAGCAAATTTTATAATCTTTTATTGGAAAATGTGAATATCATTTCTACCAGTACATATGATAAATCCAATAAGTGAGTTCTCTTTGATACAATACATTTATATATTAAGAAGGTTTAGATATGAAAATTAAATCATAAACCACAGGTCACCCTTATTGTATAGCTTTTATTTTAACCTTAAATTCAACTCATTGGTTCTTTTAAATTAGTTGGAATTTGTTTTAAACAATGGCTTTGCTCAGGTCTATTGTTTGTAATTTATATCTTATTAACAAGGGTAATGCTGAACTAAATACATTTTACATGACTGTAATCAACCTTTAACAATTTTAAATTCTAATCAAATATTTGCTTGGTTCCTAATTATATAGACAAAATCATTTCTTTGTCAAATCACCAAATCAGGGGCTGGTAAAAGGTCAAAATACAGTTAGCCTCTGCAGGCAATTACTATACTATTTACAGAATATTTAAGAAAAGAAAACGATGTTAGAGGCTAGAGTCCTCAGTGTAAACATAGAAGGAGACCATGAATTTTTATTGTAGTTTATGATTTAAAGAAAATTTTAAGGGAAGAGATAATTAAATATAACAGCATGGAAGCTAAAAGACTGAAAAAGTTAAGCCTAGTTTTATGATTCATCATCATTAAAAAAATAAAAAAAAAAAAAAAAAAAAAAAAAACTTAAGCAAAGTAAAGGATGAGTAGAAGAAATAACAATATTTCAAAAATATATTAGTAAAATAAAGCTGCTGCAAGAGGTTTGTGGTAGACCACCTACAAGACCAAGAAATTATCTTTGTAAAATGAAAGTTTAGCAAAAGGTTTATAAAAATTGCTGCCTAGAGAGATGAGCATTAGATGTGAAGAAAAAAGCATGTGAAAAGGCTTAGTGAGGTAGCAAAGAAAAATACAAATTAAATAATTCTATCTTACTTTATTAAGTAACTGGGGAACACTCCTACACACTTTGTATGCCAAGTCCATCACTTGCTGTGCTCATTATAACTAGGCCTGTGACTTTAACTACAAATAACATTAGGTTAACTTAAAACGTAAAATCACAGTATTAAATTTATTTACAATATCTCACACCCACTACTTGCGTTACTACCTAACTATATATTGTGCTATTGGTAAGCTGAAGTGATACCAAAAGTAGAGTAAACATGAATATAAAACACAGTGTAACTTATCTAAAAAGTAACCAAGATATAAATGGAAATATAATAGATGAAATATTTAACAGTATAATGAGCAGTGCAGAGTTTTATGAATGCTTGAACAGAAGTTGGGGAATATCCTGAAATGCCAAAATTATGTTATATTATAGGCCCTTATGCAAACTCTTACTAACTAATCTAATCTAATCTAATGAGAACTCCAACAACAGAGAATGAAGTAGGTTAAAATTGGCAGAAACAAGCATAAAAGGAAAACCCAACAAGAAAAGAAGAACAAAAATATAAATAAAAAATAAAATTTCACTCAAATATTATGTTTGATTCTATCATGAAGATGCAAAATTATAAAATTTAACAAGATCTACAACTTATCCATCTACATTTTTATTTCAATCTTTATAATGTCAGCTGTTAAATTAATTTTTCTAAAGATATATTTATAACCCTATTTGTATTCTATGTTAACTGATGATGGTCTTTCGAGACTGAAATCGATTTTAAACATTAAAAACATCAAGAAAAGATTGCTAAGTGTGGTTCTTTTTATATATATATTTATATATATATATATATATATATATATATATATATATATATATATATATATAAAGAACAAATTTTATGTAGAAAGGTAATATAAATAATAGTATGTTTTATAAATAATAAATTTACAGTACAATCTCGATTAAATGTTGCTAATTGTGTTTTAATATTTATTCTTTGAAGACATCACTTTATATGAAGATTTAACGTTCTTGAGTTTTGAAAATGACTACTTGATAGTTGAAACTGTAGTAAACTTTATTACTATAACAGGAATTGAAGACGATAAGGTAAGTAACCTATTAATAAATAATAGACTATAGTGAAACAGCCATGCAGAATGGAAGAAACAAAATTAGAACAAGAGAAGAAACAAAGAGAGTTATGGAATGGAAAGAAATTAGAAGAAGACCAAGAAGAAGACTACTTGCAAGATGAGAAGACTAGATTAATAAAACAGAGGTTACAACTTAAATTTGGAATGGAGAATGGAACAACATGGAAGTATAGAGAATGGAACAACATGGAAGTATAGAGAATGGAACAACATGGAAATATAGAGAATGCTATGGAAAAACGTCTGTGTAAAGTAAAACAGCAAACAGAGAAGAAGAAATACATTCCATATTAGATGAATCAACTAAGCCTGGATGTGTTTCCATAAATGTACCTTAAATTGGCTCAAGTTTATGTTTAACTCATGATCACAAACTAGCTTTTAAGTCAGTAGAAAAAAATGTTGTAGACTTCTAGGCATTTTATTACAAATCAAAAATAAATATTTAGTCCCCCCCCCCAAAAAAAAAAAAAAAAAAAAAAAAAAAAAAAAAAAAAAAAACACAGTAATTTTAGTTTTTAAACAATACTTCAGGAAACGATATTGTGTATACTAAAATTCTATCAAACTTAATATTTGGTATCTTAGAAAATATATTTATAACTGCGATTTGAAGCTATCAAATTTCAAGGATATTATTTTGAGATATGAGATGCTGACACAGCTTTGTGCGTATTTCAAGGTAAATATGAAGCACACGTACAGTGGTACTAACCTACCCATACACATACTGTAAAGTTGACGTTTAGTAAAGTGGTAATGATATGTATGACTGTAGGATGGATGTGAAAGACCACTGTAGTCTGGTTACTGAGTTTAACTTATGCTCAGAAAGGACCGTTTATTAATAGCCCATTAGCCATCGCAACTAAGGGACCTACAGCTTTACTTGGATTCCGAACCGTGTAGTTGAACAACTGACTGACAAGCCTGATACTCTGTTCTCTCCCCTACACAGCATCCGGATAATGACTACTATCCAACATGGACACCCCAGACTTATCTAGTACTGTCCAAGCCGATAGCGACCATTGAACGGACGCCATGTCAGCATTAAGAGGACCAAGTATAGAACCTATCGCCTACAATCTCCACAGCACTTTCTCCCCAAGTAGCTAAGTTACAGCAAGTTTAAATGCTTACATTTAAAATTGCTACATATTTTGAACAATTTTATTTGCTATAAATATAATTTTTTAAAATAATATTTTATTTATCTAAAGATTGAATAAACCTGCAAACCCCTAACATTGTAACTTTGAACAAGACTAGCATTATTAAAATGCTAAAACAAAGTATATATTTTAGTTTAAAACAATTTGTCCTCCTACTGGTCTTTTGATAGTTTAAATGAAGCAGTCAAAAGCAATTTCCAAGTTCGAAAGAACTTCATTAATGAAATATATGAAACATTAAAAATTCACTCTAAAAGTTCTTGAGAAGTTTGTTAAATATTTCACAAGCTGTTGAACACTTGTTCCTCAGAATCTAATTGATCAAAACACCCAGTCCTTGCAATAAAGCAAAGTTTGACAAGAAGGGAGAGCTTTCTATAACTTTATCATTTAATGGAGATAGACATTTACGACCTATAAAAGTTATACAGCACGATTTATCTAGATTTTCTTTATAGCATATATTAAAAAAATTCAATACTATACAGGAATCAAATGCATATGAGAAAAAATATAACTTAATTATCCTTCATTAGATAACACTGAAGATAATCCTAAAAATATAAGAAATTAAAAACTTGACAAATACCCTCCTAAAGAAGCTTAATAATTATTACATACAGGATAGAAAAAAAATATGAAAATACTTTCATAGCTTTTGTATAAATTCACTTGTAAAAGTGAAATCTTGTAGATTATCATGATTACAAAAACATACTTTTTGACGCCATTAGCGATATTTTATCTATTCAGGGGGACGGCCCACGAGGAGTTTAACGAAAATCTTCAACATAAGCCTAGGTCTAGTTTGGTATCAAATGAAATGTCTATTCAAGAGAAATTAATTGCCGCAAACCGGACTTCAAAAGGTTTATCCTTTTCCGAGTAGCAGTAATTTGAATTTAAAAGTAACTAATTTGAACAATATTATTTCTCTGCTATTTAACAGTTTTAAGTAAATTATTCTGATAAAAAATTATAATTTATGGAACACAATTATTAAAAAAATATTAAATTATCAATGGAAAAAAATAACGTTGTTGTGAAAGCTTTTCCATATTTTTTTCCATCCTGTATATGCTTTTTACAAGATTTAACATTCAGCTTGGATTAACTTGATAAACTCTCCACAGACAACGTTCAACAAAGTCAACTAGAACCCATTCTTACTCATAATTCTCATTTGGCCATCTAACAACCCCTTATTACAGTTTTCACTTGTCAAATACTGTATATCCTCTCACCTTTAATTTAGCACAAATGAAAAAGAAACAGAGGTCACTACTTATGGCCTCAGTGGCAGTTATCACTAGTTTAAATGTTTATAAATTTGCTGTAATTATTATTTTTACATATGAGACGCCGTCATAACTTTGTGCATATTTTAAGGCAAATATATTTTATGTTTATTTTTCAAGATTTGGAGGGGAATAAGGGAAGAGACTCACAATGGTAGACCAGCTTCATAAGCTAAAGGTTCTCAGTTTGGTACCAAACAAAGTCATGACAAATGTTGAAAGGGATCAGCTGATAACCATCGGTTGTTCATTTGTCATTGGGCTATTAATTAGTGACACTTTCTAAGGAATAGTCGGCCTTAGTAAGTACTCATCGCACTCATTCAAAATCCATATTCGCCCATATCTTGACGATCACTGTCTTAAGAATGAATTAAAAAATAAATAAGAATTAAAACGATGCTGGCCCTGCCACTGTACTTGTATGGGTGGGTGGGTGGGTCACTTACCACTGCCATCCATGTGGAGAACTTATTACTCCATTCAGCAAACTACTGGATGCAACTTCTGTTTCTTTACTTTTTTGTGATTCTGTACATCTTGCTTTCATTTTAATTTGTACACATGACTTTTGAAGGTTTTATCATTCACTCATACATGGTTCTTCGTGGAATAAAGTTATGTGTGTGTATGTGGTAGGTGGGAAGGGGGTTAATAAGAATTTGTATAGTAAGAATTTGAAGTCGGGATTTGCAAGTGTTCTGTTTATTGTTTTATTTTTAGTTTTGTCTATAGTTTCACAGTACTAGTATTTTATAAAAAAAATATTAAGTTTCAATCTAGTTTTGAATATTTTGAACACAGCATTAATATGATATCAAACAAATATATAAAAATAAAAATATGATTGGACAATAAAAATGGATAGATGGTGAGTTTAAAAAAAGTTACATTGTAAGTCAATGCTGATTTTTAAATAATTGATCAAAATATTTTAAAGAATAATATGAAATTTACATTAGAAAAAGATTTTAAAACTACTTGTCCTCTGGTTATCAGTTTTGTTATTTGTCACGTAGTACATATTTTTGAGACCAAGGGATTAATGCACTCCTGCAAAACTGTAATACTATTTCTGCAACACATAACTAAACCAACATTGCCTAGAGAACATATGCAGGCGCTCTGTCAAATCCTGAGTCGGGTTACTGAGGAGAGCAGAGACCGCATAATTAGTCAGTTAAAATATCTTAAATATGTCGTAATGTGTTTTGTGCTGATATATACACTTATATATTCAGTTGAATTGTTTAAAATGGCCGTTTTTCAAACTGCCAAGCTACCGCTGCAAAGCACAATCTTACCATTAACGGGCTGAAACAAGCTTGTCTATTTCCAACGTACGATTAGAGTTTATTATTATTGTAATTTATAATAAACACTGTGTGATTATAAAGATCCTAAGCCTTAGGACTAGTTATCAATTCAAAGGAAATGGAAAAGTTTGTTTAACAAGTTAGTAAAAGTTAGAAGAATAGTTTTAAAAATATAGTATGGTTTTTTGGAAAAACAAAGACATATAAAGCATTCACCTCAAACCTTTGTGCATAGCGGTATAATTGTCTTGACAATGACACACTATTTAACTAATTAAGTGTTAAGAAAGTATTGTGCTCAAAAGGCAACGACATTATTGTAATTTTTCATAAAGAACTTACAACGTTTTTATTCAAGGAATTTCCAAATTTTCCCAGTTTTAAACAATTTTGAAAAATATATACTAGCCACGATTCATCACATAAATCAGATTATTATACGGTATTGTGTTGATATTTATCTACCGTTGGGTTCAGTTGCACTCCTTGATATTCTAAAATTATAATAATATTAGTATTACGCGTATTTATACTGTTATTAGAAGTTCAGTTAGTATAGTACTGTTAGTTTTCATTGATGAATTCATTGCAATAAATTAAATTATATTTTGACGAGTCAAGGATCTGACTCTCGAGTACTTGTTATACCATTTTCTCTTGAAGTCTGGCTCTTCATGGGTACCATTGTTCTCGTTGCCAGATTCAGTTCTCCTCTACATCTCTTCCTTGAAGTCTGGCGCTTCAAGTGACTATTGCTCTCGTTGCCAGATTCAGTTCTCCTCTACATCTCTTCCTTAAAGTCTGGCACTTCAAGTGACTATTGCTCTCGTTGCCAGATTCAGTTCTCCTCTACATCTCTTCCTTGAAGTCTGGCGCTTCAAGTGACTATTGCTCTCGTTGCCAGATTCAGTTCTCCTCTACATCTCTTCCTTAAAGTCTGGCGCTTCACGTGACTATTGCTTTCGTTACCAGATTCAGTTTTCTACTACATCTCTGCCTTGACGTCTGGCACTTCATGTGACCATTGCTCTCGATGCCAGATTCAGTTCTCCTCTACATCTCTTCCTTAAAGTCTGGCACTTCACGTGACTATTGCTTTCGTTACCAGATTCAGTTCTCCACTACATCTCTGCCTTGACGTCTGGCACTTCATGTGACCGTTTCCCTCATTGCCAAATTCAGTTTTCCACTACATCTCTGCCTTGACGTCTGACACTTCATGTGACCGTTTCCCTCATTGCCAAATTCAGTTTTCCACTACATCTCTGCCTTGACGTCTGGCACTTCATGTGACCATTGTTTTCGTTGCCAGATTCAGTTCTCCTCTACACCTCTCCCTTGACGTCTGGCACTTCATGTGACCATTGTTTTCGTTGCCAGATTCAGTTCTCCTCTACACCTCTCCCTTGACATCTGGCACTTCATGTGACCATTGTTTTCGTTGCCAGATTCAGTTCTCCTCTACACCTCTCCCTTGACGTCTGGCACTTCATGTGACCATTGTTTTCGTTGCCAGATTCAGTTCTCCTTTACATCTCTTCCTTGCGCTTATTCTTATCAATGTGAACGTACTCTTGTTTGTGTTGATGTGTTTCCTTCACTAAAGACCTACATAAGCCAAAATCTAGGCAATTGTATTCGAAACATCGTTTAGTTCAACCTAGGAGCCTTTATTTGTATTTTCACTAGCTAACTGACGTGGCTTTGATATTTTCGACGTGTTTTTTTAATAGAAAATTCAGTGCAACTACGGTCTTGTGAAGATGGGGGTAGCCGTAACTACTCATCACCTTTACACCTTCTTTGTCCCACTAAGTCAAATTTAAACCATTCCAGATTTTATATTAGTTGAATTCAAGTACATTTTGCCATAGCCTCCCAACCACAAATCGCAAACAATGGAACTAAGTTGTAAAAATAATTTGAAAATGTGCAAAATGAACAGGTTTTTGAATAGCGTGTTTGTCAATGCTTTAACTAGCTTAAAAAAGATTTTTATAAACATAATTTCTCTTTCATCCATTGTTGGGAAAAATTCAGGCTGTTTGGATGTTTGGAATGCAATTACTCTACTCCCACGGGATTTAGGTAAAATACTGTTATTGTTATGGATAATGTTTTGATGACGTATTTTTAATTTGAAATTAGCGGTTATATCAATAGTTTTGCAATTTGGGCCTCTTGCTAGCCTAACGGTTGGCACTCCTGACTTCAGTGCAAGGGTTCACGGGTTCATATCCCGGGAGGACCGACTAAATTTAGCTTTATGTGTTTGGACCGTTGTCCCACAACAACGTCAGAAAAAAAAGAAAAAACAACAACAAAAAAGAAACTGAACACTTTAACTAAAATTCAGATTCGGCAATTTCTTTTCGTAGCAAATCACGAGCAGCCAGCTAATTTCCAATTTGCACCTCAGTGTTGACACAACAACAGAACAAATAAACACGGCTCTGTCACAAATAACTAACCTATACAATATTTCAGTATGACTCAATGATCTACGATTGAGCTAATCTGAACAAACGCTATCGTATTTTAAACTGCAGGAATAAATAAAACTGTATTTTACTCTCATTACATGTATTCCACTTTATTCACTCACCTAGAGAATGTGGTTATGAGTTTATTTCATCATAATAATGGAGTGAAACAGTCAGTGCATAAATCAAACCTAATTGGACATAAATAGTGACCGATTGGCTAATGGGGATATCAGCTGTTCCGTGCTGTTTGACAGAGCACATATGAAATACTTGTGACAAAGCACGCTGATTGTCTCACTAGACATGATTATACGTATAGTACAGTAAACCAGGTAAAAGAGTAACGATTAAGTAGAAATCTACTATATCAAGAGAGACGTAGTTCCTTGAAATACACCACTTTGCCTGCCCTTTTCGTAGTTGGGTTGGTGGGAGGGACACCTTTATACGTGAGGACAAACAATTAAAAAATAATAAATAAAATGGGTTAATTAACTCATTTTATGAGGAAAATGTTACTAACAACTTTTCAATAAAATGCACGCCTGCTGAGCTAGAAGCATTCAATATTGAAATTTTCACCCCGAAATTTAATTTTTTCATACATTTTTCTGAAATAGCGCAAAAAGTGTCTCATTTACGTACAAATGTATAATGACTTAATTTAAAGCTAATAATTTACCTTTCAGAATATTTTATTTTTTCATGATTAGCCAAAGTTTAGATGTAGCATTTTAAAGATGGCACTTTTATCAATAAATAAAAATAATGGATTGTTTCGACGTGATTATCTCGAAGATGATTACTCATACAAAACAATATTTTAGACGAAATTTGAGAAGGATAAAACTATAAAAAAGTAAGAATAATAAGGTTCTATCACTCAAAATTAAAAAAAATTACAGCCAGATATTTGTTGGCTATTTAACCACTTTATTGACACTTACTGGCTGAATACGTGTTTCCAATTGGAATGAGGTCTTAAAAAAGATAAATACAGTAAAGTCATATTATATGTCCAAACACATGCTCGACAATTTTTCCCGTTTTGGACTCATATTGAACATGGCCGCACATTGAAAATTGGTAAATTTATGTTTTTCAAAAAATTTCTCATTTTTACTGATATTGATACTGGTTGATTTTGAAGAAATTTTATTAAAAACTTATCTTTTAGAAATTTTCTTGCCCAACCGTTTACTTTTGACAAACATTTATTTTGATGTGTCTATACAAAGATATGAGTGTTATAATTTAATTGTCCATATTTTTTTACACTAAAATGCTATGATTTAACCTAAAATATATAAAAAAATGTTAATTTAATTGAAAAATTGATCATAACTATTGATTTTAGGTTTACCTTTCTAATGTGACCTTACATATCAAGATATATCCAACAGAAAAAAGTTATTGTTGAAATACGATTTTGAACGCTCGTGAAAAATAATTATATCCTTCAAAGGCAATAATTTTTAAAAAGCAAATTTTCAAATTTTACATAGTTCATTTTCAAGCCTTTTTCTTGATATCATATTTTAAATGTTGCCAGTTGATTTACAACTTGTTAAAGCTGTTAACAAGTTGTAAATCTTCCATAGTAAACAAGAGACTAACAAAATTCATAATTTTAGAAACTGTATGCCAATAAATTAAAAGTTGCAAATATTCCTAATTTTACTATTTGATAGATGTCAAATTTCTTAACACTTTCAAATACGATGAGACTTTTTAACTTAAAATAAAATTAGAGATTTTATTTATTATTATTTATTAACAATAAGAATATTATGACACTACATTTTATGCCTGTGAGTTATTAGAAAATACATTTCCATCAAAGCAATCATCAACATCGCTACTTATGTCATTTTCATTTTCGACGATTTCTGCTGGTTTAACTAGAGTTGTTTCATTAATAATTTCATCGTTTTCATCAAGTATAGGTGTCAAATTTGTGCAGTTTACCCCAAAAATCTTAATGCACGAAGTAAAACATTCTACGCCACTTCTACAACCGCAAGCTTTGCCAAAACCCATTATACTAGAACAAACTATAACTTTAAAAATGTTATAAGGAGCAGCCATTATGGTCATTTTTTAGGCTGCAAAAAGTTGCCAATTTTGAATCAAAAATCAAATTTCAAATCAAAGAAAATATTTATATAATTTAAATAACTAAAAACTGTCTTTTTCAACAGTTACCAGCCTTAAAATCTTCAGTGAAACTTGAAGAAACCAAGATTTTCCATTAATCAATTTCTCGCATATGTAATTGTCACATTTATACATAACTTTTTGTACCAAATTTATAGAAATTGTGGAAAATGATGATTTTTCATCCGACGCTTTGATGTTATTTTATTACTGAAATCGCAATAAGCGACAAATGAAACCCTTCGTTAATAATTTAAAATATAAATTTATATTGTTATAAATTTTATGTATTCTTCATTCACTATCTTGATTTTTCTATATTTTTCAGTATTTCATTAGTAATTAGCAGCATTTATAACTACGTGAATACGATTCAAAAACACAAAATATGGATTTATATATTTTCCATATTATTTTATCTTTTATTCGTAAAAGTCGTGATAATGGAGTGAAAGCTTAATTTTCAATCCGCTATTTTGTTTTCAAATATTTTGTATGTTAAAATAATAATAAGCGACTTAAAAAACCCCTAGCTACTAATTTTCATTTAAATGTGTAGTGTATTTTTCGATTTATTCCAATTATTTACAGTTTTTGTTTACTTGTTGTTTACTATTTATTGAATGAACCATTTCCGGACTTTACAATTTGTGTATTTCTGATATAGAGATCTTCTTTAACAACTTGCAAAAGTTTTCAAATCAGTTTATCTACTTTCTATTTAATCCGAACTTTCCTACAATTGTTTATCTGGTTTCCTAGCTACTAATACAGGGTGTAGCTAAAAAGGTGTCATAGATATATATTTTCGGATTTTACACCTAGTTAAGAGCAGATCATGAAGCATAAACTTTTATCGAATTCCAATCTGTTTGGTGTCTATCTATATCTGTTTGTATTTTTTCAAAAATATTAATAAATAAAAAACGGTTTGACTAACTAGCTTTCAATTTTGCACAGTATTTTATATTAACACAGTTAAACAGTGTATAAATAGCCATTGCATTATCTTTACCTATTTAAAAATGGTAGTTGTTTAACACTTTAAAATCAAAATATCTTATAAACTGTTAGGGTCATACATTTTTATTGGTACTTGTTATATTAAAATTTATTGGTGCCTTAATTTTAATTATAAGTCTTTTAATATTGGAGTTTTGGTCAAAAATGTATTTCACTGTATTTTCTGATGCTGTAAATACTTGCAGTAAAATACATTTTTTACCATATCTCAACTAATATTAGGCTTAAAATTAAAATTAAGGCAACAGTAGAGTTCGCCAGTAACACTGAGGGGCTACTTCCGAAATCAATGGGCCTCAAACAAAAGTTGATGACCTGTGATTTTGTTGAATTTGTTTTAAGGCTCAGCATACTAAAATGCTGAGCACAACTGTTTAAATCAAGGTAAATGTTTAATTCTAGATTTTCGTTACAGTTTTCACTAAAGCAAAGAGTCGTGTCATCGGCATATTGGACGAGTTGACCATGCTGCAGCGATGAACCAATATCATTGACATAAATCAAGAACAAAAGTGGTCTGAGTATTGATCCCTGGGGGACGTCATAACTCAGCTGTTTGGATTTAGAAAGTTTGTTTGAAATTTGGACTTGCTGTGATCAATGGTTCAAGAATGATTTTAACCACAGGTGTGAAACATCTCTGATACCATACGTCTCAAGTTTTTGTAGTAGTATACTGTGGTCAACGCAGTCGATGTGGACACTACTAGAGAAGTCTGGAGTGTCCATGTTGGATGGTAGTCAAGGTTCAGATATTGTGTAGGGAAGAGAACATAGAGTCAGGCTTGTCAGTTAGTTTAAAAATCAGACCAACACTACGTGGTTCGGACTCCACTTAGTGTTGGTCTGAAAGTCCTTTAGTTGGCATAAAGGGACCTAGCCTGAGGAGTAGTCCATCTTAGCTAGTAACAATGACTACACTACTTCATATACACTCAATTCACCCCTTATTCACCCATTTTTTGACGATCGGCGTCCTACTAATGAGGGATAATGAATAAAGTTACAGAAAATTACTTCTTTCACTTACAGCTAATTTATAAATTGTAACTGCACTGTAAAAAAATTCTTCCAATAGTATATAGGAATGAATGGATTTTATGGATTTGAAAAATAAAGTCGTTAAAATTGAAAGTTAACTGAAAGATAATTCAGACTGTAAATACCATTACGTGATAAATTATATCAATTTAACACTGAAACTGTTATTGTTTGCTACAACAATTTTAATTTATTTAAGAGTCATTAATATAATCGTAATAGTAAATATTTACTATGTGAAAAAATACTATCGAGTTAATAGTAGCAAAAAAGTTCGAAGAGAACAGTTGTAAGTTAATTTTTAACAAGAACAGTGATCTCGACTGGGTTTGTTAACCCACTTTGGGTCTGCGCTAATGGAAAACTTTTTATTTACAACCTACGGGCAAATTAAATATTGGAACTTTGAGTTGGCACTCTCCGATAATTGAAAGGCACTGGTTCAAACCAGTTTTGTTTCTTAATTTTAAATGGCTGTTGATGTAGGTAATTTTAACATTTTGACAAACTGGGATAGTAGTATTATTGTAAGAAACTGTTTAACATAGCTGATAGAGGACACCCCTGAACGTTTTGCATGCCAACACCATCATTCGCTGCACTCATGACAACTCGGCCTCCGGCCTTGGCATATGATTACATATATTAGTGGTTAAAGTGTATTAAGGAAAATCATAGTAAATAAATAAATTTGCAATAGCTCACTCACTGCACAGCCTGTTTAAAGTCTAAATATAAACACCCCATTTTGTTATACGTAATGTTATAAAAAATTTCCAACAAAAATGTATAAAATTTGTTAAAACCTTTCGAAAACAAAATTTTCATCTTCAAAGCATCAGATGAAAACTTTGTTTTTGAAAGACCTCAGAAAATTTTATAAATTGTTATTGAAAAATGTGAGTATCATTTCTACCATTGCACATAATATAAAGCCTCATTATGTTAAAGGCGAGTTCGTTTCAATGTTAAGCCCCATGTTACTATTTAACTTATTTCAAAATTTTCATTTAATTTATTTAACAGATTATGATTAATTAAATAATAAAATCCTTATGTATAAATACGTGAAGCAGTTTATTGTCAACGAAACTCCTCCCTTCTTTCTTGACCAACTTAAACGTTTGCGGTGTAAACAAATCAACTTCTGTTCATAATTGTGCAATAAGGTATTTATTTTTCAATATTTTCATCTTTTCAGGGGGACGGCCCACGAGGGGTTGAACAGAAATCTTCAACGTAAGGCTAGGTCGAGTTTGGTATCAAACGAAAGGTATATTTAAGAGAAATTAATTGCCGCAAACCAGAATCCGAAAGCTTTATTCTTTCCAGAGTAGTGGTAATTAAAATTTCAAAATAACCAACTTGAACAATATTATTATGTCCGCTATTAAATGGTTTTAAGTTAATTGAATCGACTCATGCTAAAAGGAGATCAGACAAGAAAAACTGAAAATTGAGTTAAGAGTGTTTTGGATATTTCATAGTCAGTTTTATTATTTCACGCTAAAAGAGGACCAGTCCAATGCTCCTTTCATATGAAAAACAACAGTGGAAGTTTGTGATTCGTGCTAAAATGGGCTCAGTGACTCATATCCATTTAGCATGAATCTCTCACCAGCTGTTTGTAGACACTGGGTGCCTCTCATGTGATAGGTAGATTAGTGTTATTAACATCACTTAATTGACATGATAAACTATACACAGATGATCAAATCTATGAATTAATAACAAATTAAGCTAAAATGAGAAATTAATTATAAATAAAGTTTATATTTGTTTAACATATTGGATTTTAAATCATGTTGGTCTATATTAAAAAAAAAATTTGTTTTCTGATGAAATTAAAGGTAGAAATTTTCCAAAAAATAAAAGCAGTGGTTTTCAATAAGCACACTCATGGATTGCTTTACACTGCATCATTTTCAGAAAAGGTTATTTATTAGACGTCCATTTATTGATTTCATAATGAAAAATCTTTTGCGTTAGAATCACATAAACTATCACATAGTATTGATCTGCCTTCATAAAAAAAATATAACAATAGAAAAATTCCACTTAGAAGGGAAATTAAAAAAAAGCATACTTTCATACAAACTGATCATAAAACAATTCATGAAGAAATTATTATTATTATATAATATGATAAAAAATTATACTTTATGGAAAACAATAATTATTTAAAAAATAAATCATCAAGTTATCTATGGAAAAAATAACGTTATTGTGAAAGCGTTTCAATATTATTTTCCACCCGGTATAGAAACTATAATGATTTTCAGTCAAAAACTTGTCAGCAACCTGAGGACTAGTATCTACTTCCAGGCCAGAGGATGTTAGATTAGTTCGTGTAATCAGCAACCTGAGGACTAGTATCTACTTCCAGGCCAGAGGAAGTTAGGTTAGTTCGTGTAATCAGCAACTCGAAGACTAGTGTCTAGTTCCAGGCGAGAGGAAGTTAGCTTAGTTCGTGTAATCAGCAACTCGGGGACTAGTATCTACTTCCAGGTTAGAGGAAGTTAGGTTAGTTCGTGTAATCAGCAACTCGAGGACTAGTATCTACTTCCAGGCTAGATGAAGTTAGGTTAGTTCGTGTAATCAGCAATTCGAGGACTAGTATCTACTTCCAGGCCAGAGAAAGTTAGCTTAGCTCATCTAATCGTTTTTCAATTAGCATAATAAAAACACTCACTCATCTAATCAGCAACTTCAGGACTTGTATCTACTTCCAGGCCAGGGAAAGTTAGCTTAGCTCATCTAATCGTTTTTCAATTAGCATAATAAAAACACTCACTCATCTAATCAGCAACTTCAGGACTTGTATCTACTTCCAGGCCAGGGAAAGTTAGCTTAGCTCATCTAATCGTTTTTCAATTAGCATAATAAAAACACTCACTCATCTAATCAGCAACTTGAGGACTTGTATCTACTTCCAGGCCAGGGAAAGTTAGCTTAGCTCATCTAATCGTTTTTCAATTAGCATAATAAAAACACTCACTCATATAATCAGCAACTCGAGGACTTGTATCTACTTCCAGGCCAGGGAAAGTTAGCTTAGCTCATCTAATCAACAATTTGAGGACTATTATTGACTTCCAGGCCAGATGGAGTTAGCTCATTTCGAGTGATCAGCAACTCGAGACAGCGTATCGTTTAAGAGAAGTAAGGTGGTTTAAATCTTAGGAAGAAAAGATTTACATGTAGTCTGATAGTTTTTGGGGAACTAATCTGCTACTTGAATAATTTATTTATGTAACAACACGAACGACTAAATTCAAGTAATATTTCTCTACAGACTCTAAAGAATTTTTTATTTTCAAAGTATTAACTAAAGAATTAGCTAATAATGAAATCATTGTTAACTAAACAGTTGGATGGAAGCCATCTGAATAGAACAGTCCTGTGAGTTCTTAAGAAAAGAAAAATCATACCCTCAACAAAGTCTTAAGAACAGATGAGGCCTGAGGACAATACAACAAACACAAACATCAAAGAAATCAGCGCACTCCTTTCTCTTTCACCATTTCTTTTGATCAACTTTACTAATGTTCTGACGAAATTTGCATTATTATTCACATAAAACAAAAAGCTAATTACGCTTGAAAATGTATGTACTTATTGATAAGCCAACAAAATTGTAAGAAATGTTGTTAAATATATTTAACAACATGGACAACGTTTTTGTTGTCCAGCTGATGAAAAGACGCATATGCACCAAAGTATTTTGATTGCTTTCTTTTGATATCATAGTAATAAAATATTATAAATGTTTTTAATTTATATTTGTTTTATAATATTAACACTGAAGATGACTAAACTTTCTCTTATCCTCAAGTGATAATTGTTTTAACAGATGGCAATTAAAAATATTTGGTACCTGGAGTGTAAACATTTGTACACCTTGAATTTTAGTATTGGTCATCTCATGGGTCTAATGCAAAATCACAAACATTTTTTTAAAATATTAAATTTTTAGTATATTTAATTTTCGACATAACAACAATTGAAGAGACAAAATCGTATATTCTTAAGGCAAAGTTGACAAGTTTTTAACAAAGTTATTTTATAACCTAAAAACCTTTTTATGATTAACCAAATTGCTAGCTAGAGTTATAAGTTTCTTATTATTTTTTATGTTAAAAGTCAGTTAAATGATCATGAGAACAGTAGGTTTCGAAGTTATAAGTATGTTTTATATTCGTAAATTGCGTGATATTTATAAGTATTTAAATTAAACTGTTATTTAGAGATTTAATATTGCAATTTTATTAGAGATTTAAAATTGAAATAAAGCACTAATATATTTCTTTATTTGTATTACTATAAAATAGATATATTATTGAGAAGATTACAAATTAAGTGTGCAGTTTGTGCAAACACAGAATCTATTCACTTGAAATATCAATTTCCAGAAACAAGCAAATCTGGTTTCATTAAGTGCCAATGAAAACAAAAGAGAAATTATTTCCGCTGATGGAAGCAGCAAGATTGAATTCCATTGAAAGCCAACAACGGTCTGCTGAGCCATTCCAAGAACGAGCTACAAGCCAAATAACCTTATCACCGAAAACTTACAAGCTACTGGTTGGAATTTCACCCCTCATACCCAACATAAATAATGAACTATTAGGTTTAATAATAGAAATATCAACGTTGATTGTCTAAGTATCAACCCATGAACCATATTTAAACTTGAATCTATTCATGAGAAAAATTAACAACTTTAATTTTCTTTCAAAATTTATAAGCTAATAATCACAATCAAACAAATTTCATCTGTATGATATATCTAAAACGTAAATATCATAAACAACTGGATCTCGTCAATTGTTAGTAAAAATGTATTTTTATCTATAAAAGGAAAAAAATTAGATTAACAACAGCAATTTTCAGACAAACAGCATGTTCCTGTACTTTAATAATAAATAGAAATTAATTTAAAGTGGACTATAGCAATGATATTTAATAATTTAAGCATTTACGAGTATATTTATAATATCTGACTGGGGAGAGCCAGTGGTGACGTGTTACCTCCCACCGTGCTAGTAAACCGTGCTACTTGCCACCATGTTCCAAGAAGCGCCTCTATACAAGTGTTTCCAAGCCCCGCGCGTGACATAGTTGTAGTAAACAAAACGTATGATCGGACCATGATCGGACAATGGTTAGTAATAAATATTAGATAGACGAATGGGTTTATTCTTGTTAAGTAACAGATACATAAAAAAAGTTATACGTTGAGCAGAACGCTAAATATAATTACGAGATTGTAATACTAAAAACTAAGGCATTATACCCTGTAATATGCAGATATTGAAGATAATAAGCAAATAACAAATCACCTTATAGCTGCTTAATTTTGAATGGATTTAAAAGACATATTGTAGCTGTAGGAGGGTATTTCGTTATATCGTCGAGTTGGTTTTAGCCGCTTGTATGTTACTAGACCGATTGGGCATAACTACTACAAACCAAGTCTGGCGTTTCAACTTTATCAGTTTGTGTGAAAGCTCAAATAATCAACGTTCTAAATAATCTGTACAATAAATCTGACTTGCAAAATAATCAGCCTCTAGTTGACTGTCTTAGTTTTTTTTAAATACTTTTTTTATATACATAACAATTTATATTTGCAGTATTTAAAATTGACTTTGGCTTTTTTCATGTTAACTTTGGACCCATTACATTCTAATACTTTCTGAGCTGTGTTTATTTTCACTATTGCATTTCAAAAGATCTTATTCCACATATTTGTCTCGACATTAATTAATCTTTTGTCAATTTCAACATATTTTTCTTTCTTTTCTCAGACTGAAGACCAAATTCTGCTGACATTACCTTGAGCTTCTTAATTTTTCTAATGAACAGGCAAACGTTTGGGAATGGATTCATACAGATCGAGTTTTTTTAGTTTTGAGTTCCACCCTTCCCCCCTTTTTTATGTAATATTTCTTTATTTTGTCCTTTGTCTTTGTCCAAACGCACTTCCCAAAGAAGGGGTTTCATTCCGCTGATCTGTGAAATAAATTAGAAATTTTCTTAATTTTTTATTCTTTGAATGGTTCTCCATGATTATATGGAAAGCACATTCCACTTTTTCTAGGGGAGATACACAAGAGCTGCACACCATCTACATACGTTTCTGATATCTTAATTTTAATTGTACTCTAAGGTTATTCTCAAACTCTGAACCTTCTTCCATAAATATTGATTAAAATTATATGTACATGTACATATATGTACACATAAAAAAACTTCAGCCAAAGCTTCCTGAACAGCCGATTCAAAATCAATTTTTGTATTATAACATACCCTGCCATTATATAAGCAAGAGTCATGGGTGAGTATCCGCTCTTTGCGCTTCTCATTTCTAAGAAATGGTACCTGTCAACCCTCGCCAAAAAATATGTGGTAAGTAGCACGGGTGGAAAATAGCACGGAATCGAGCCAGTGACGGAGAGGTCTAAGGCGTTAGGACTTTGTCAGTAATATTCATTCCCCTTGTACTTTACTGTTCTCCCTCTTACTCTGTCCTTTTTTTAGTTCCTCGCACAGATAAATAGTCTAAACTAAGGGTAAAGCACATAGCCACGTTAAAGAGGACTTCAGTTTATCCTAAAAAAGGCGTAGAAATAAATGGAAAATTGGATTTGAGATGTTATTTTACTGATAATGGCAACATATGTTTTCTAACCACTTGTAACTTTACAATATGTAACTCACCTGTTTCCTTTTCCAAAACTGATATTTTGGCTCATTGTTGTAAGCCATTTACTTACACGCTAAGTCAACACTACAATCTAGTCAACACTGTAGATTGTTAGCACGCGGCTCTAAGCTCCACTTGGTTGCCATTGACATAGGGATTACCAGAGAAGTGTGTGGAAAAGTTGCAAGGAGTTGGTTGTTGTGCAAAGGATAAAATTGAATATCAGACCTTTGTTTACCGAAATTCAGACAAATACTATGTGGTTCGCTTTCCACGCTAATCCGTAAATTGATATGTCCTATGCTGTGATAACAACTCATGTAGTTGTTGGTCAAGTACAGTCTATCAGACGAGAGGAGATCAAAAATAGAAGTAGGTCACCCGTAGGCTATATCGAAGTTGTTGACGCGTTGAGTAGGACACTTTCAAGGAAGGACATGCTGAAGACATATGTGTGGAGCCGTGTGGAAGTGGATCTTAGACAATAGGTGTGAGAGAAGAGAGTAGGTTAGCTGCATTTGAAGGCCGGTGCTATAGAAGGATGTCGAAGATCAGTTGGAGAGAACTGATAACGAACGAAGAAGTTTTCAAAGAGTAGGAGAGGAAAGATTCTTAATGAAACGGATTAAACGGAGAAGAGCATAGTTGATTGGCCCCATAATCAGACATGACAGCATGTTAAAGAAGATAGTCAAAGGAGCTACAGAAGGGAGAAGTTGTCGAGGAAGACGCAGACTGGAGTACATGAAGCAAGTACTACAGGATATGAGGTGTGATTCCTCCTGTGAGTTGAAGCTAAAGACGGACAACAGTGAAGCATGGAGAGTTGCTGCCAACCAGCCTTATGGCTGCTAACTAAAGAGAGAAGAGAGCAACTTTCAAATGACATAAACAATTTTAAACTCAGGTCCTTAATGCTTCTATGAAAAAAAAAAAAAAAATAAAATAAAATAAAATAATGTAGTTATCTCATTTTTTGTTAGGCTATACATTGAAAAATGGCTGACGTATTTTTTCCACACTGAATTCAGCATTGCATTTATTATTCGATTATATTCAATCATTTATTTACGAACATATAACTGAAATGTTCATATTGTTACCTTTAAAAATACCAAACATCAGACATGGAGGTAATTCATCGGCTTTATTTTGGCTCTCAATGTTGGTAACAGCGCGTTTTATATAATCCTAATGGGTCGTGGTCTGATTACAAGCCAATCACTGTGATACAGCGTTAATCCTCCATGAATGGAGTTGTTTTATAACATTTAAAGTGCTATTTATTAATGGCACTTTGACTCATTGCATTTTAATGCAGTCAATTTGTAGAGGCACGCAAATAACAACTGACAATGTATGTTAGGCATATGATTATGAAAACAAGATATTTGCCATAATGTTCGATAATTTACATGAAATTACTGTACACGGAAAATGGAATATATGGATTTTGGTATACGTAAAACTAAGACTACTGTATACTGATTATACACAAAACTTGATAAAGCCGAATCTTAGTGTGCATATACTAATACTAAGTGTAATGCATGGAACTTAGTATTCATAAAACTTGTTATAAATGAATTCTGGTTTACATAAAACTTAGCATATTTGAGCATGATTTTATGGAGTTCAATTGTAAGAAGTTTGGTGTACATGTATTCGTATGTATAGATACTTTTTATACATGTAATCAGTATACACAAAACGGTGATTGTATTTGTGTCTTGGTTTACATAAAACTTAGTATATATTAAAAAAAAACTTTCATGAGACTTGGTTGCAAAAAAGCTTAGTGTCCATGTAATTTAATGCACATAAAATTTATATACATAAAGTTGGTATAACTGACGCATAGAATATTGATTTAGGCTTACATAAAATGAGTATGTTTTATCTTGGTTTACATAAAAGTATTGTAACAATTGTTAATTGTCTCATTATAATGATTTTAGAGAATTGTGTCTAGAAAATGTTAAATATTGTAAGAACTGAGAGATTTGGGTGTTTGGTTCTTTTACCAAAAGTTTTCATTATAAATTCTCCAAGTTTTGAGAAAAATTCAGACTCTTCCCCTTTCAAATAAAAAAGTAGTTTTTTCCCATTTAAATTAGCTAAATAACCAGTATATTCACGTTGTTAATTTCCTGTCAATTTCATGCGACATGTTTTCTGAAGTCAACATGTTTGGTGAGCCTTACCTGTTCGGTTGTCCTGGTTTAGAGGGTTCTTATTGGTTGATTTAGCTTCTAGAGTAAGGAGGGGGTAAGTCCGTTGGTGGAAGGTTTGCGGACGTTCCGGCAGTTTTAAGTAATCTTTTGGCGAGTGACCACGTTTGTTCTTCACGGCGATTTTAACCGTTCGGAGTCTTGTTTTCCGGATCGGCAATTTTCCTTGTCGCTTGTGAGTGTGTGAGCGTATGTCGCGCTTTGTTTGTGGTCACGTTTTGGGTTAAAACCTCCAGGACAGCTACGTAAGTAATTTTTACAAGTTTTCTTTAGTTAGGTTTTTCAGTAGGGTTTTAGTAGATAGGGTAAGATCCACCAAGCATGCGCGGTTAAAACTTGTTCTTGTTTGTAGTCACTCTTCTAGTGACAGTTCTTGGAGTGCTTTGTTTTCTGTTTAAAAATTTTGTAGAAAGGAAAATGTTTCAAGTCACTAAAAGCTGGTTATTTATTTTTTTTTTCAGATCTTCCGGAGGCAATATTCAATTTTTCAAATTAAGAATTTTGAGGCAATTTTGGAATATTTGTCAATTTAAGGATAATTTTCAATTTAAATAAATTTTTGAAATTGAGAGTTTAAAGAAATTTATTGATACATTTGGCCTAATAAAAAAGGTTCTGGTCTGAAGATATTTGATTTACTTTGAAAGTTATTTTTAATTTATTTGTGTTCCGTTAATTAAATAAAGAAAGATCTATTATTTTCGTTTTTATCATTATTTGTAGAAGAAATCCAATTTTATTTTGTTGAAGTTATACGAAGAAAATAAAGAAAAATTTTTATCATTGAAGAATTTTTATTTTAATCTCTCATTTAAGTTGTTCAACATATCAAAAATAAATAGTAGCTTAATTAAGGCTACAGTATAGACACAACAATTTTCATATATTTGGTGGTATACATACAATAGTTATACCCATGAAACTTGGCATCCATAAACAGTGATCTATGTGAAATGGTAATGCTCGGATATTTGTTTATTCAATTTATCTATTTATTTAACTACTTTTTATACAGCTAAGATAAGAACTTTACACGTGCAAAAGATAATAAAATTCATTTTTAAACTCAAGTGTTAGTACGCGTATTTTAAATTATGTGTTACGGGATGTTAAACATTACCTTGGGGGTAGCTTTTTTATTTGAAATGCATGGATCTGGTTGGAATAAGCGATATACGAATGTAACAAATATCTCTATAGAGAAACACTGCTGCCAACTTAAAGAAATATTTAAATTTTACTCTAATTAAAATACTCTTGGTAAAATACAACAACATATTAAAATTGAATGATAAATCTTTTTAGAATACTATGCACCACTCTATCGTTTATGTGTTATTTGACCAAAATAACTGTAGAAGTTTACAATATTACTAAGAAAGTGAGGTTTATTTAAAGTATTAGATACTTGGAAAAAGGTAGCGCACTTGGTTAGATACCAGCTTCATAAACTAAAGGTTATCAGTTCGATCCCAATCATAGTCATAACACATACTGAAAGGGATAAGCTGATAACCACCGGCTGTTCATTTGTCATTAGGCTATTAACTATAATGACATTTTATAAGGAAATAATCAGCCTTACTTTTTAACATTGACTACACTCGTTCATCCACACTGATTACACTCATCGCCCATAACTTGACGATCGGCGTCTTGCGAATAAAAAAATACATAACATACTTATATTATTTAAACAAATATTTCATTATTTTTATTTGCTGAGTTCTCAGATTTTTTTGAAGACAAATTATTTTAAAAACATAAAACTATTAGAAAAACATAATAGTAAAACTTCATCATTCAGATTAGTATTTTAATATCACTACGCGAATAAATTCCAGTGTTGTGGGCACCCTTCAATTGGAGGCTGTTCAGTTGATTGAATATCCCCTTGAATAGATATGTCCAGAATTTTCATCAAGAGTTTGTTCATTGATTGCTTTCCATTGGCTTCACTAAGCTTCTCTTTCACCTTCAAGAAACTTTCATAAGCCAACTTCTCACAAAATTCCACCCCGTCTTTTAACTGATTGAGTGATGTTGTGTTGGCAAACAAACTCACAACGATAATAAGTTGAACTTGCAACTTTTGTTTATTTGGATGAAGTAAACACTGTAATTTCATTTACAAACGTGACATCAGTGGTTTATTTTTTTTAGCCTTTTAAAATAAAAATGATGTACACGGCATGTAGTCTAGTTACTAATATAAATTGATTATCAGAGTATTTATAGATAGTTTTTGGGGTAATGTGACTCAGGGGTATGTTCGTACAAAAGGTTCGTTTCATCTATAAATAGCAACTTAAACAAATAAACCAGTAAATAGTATAAGTAGAAATGAAAAATACAAGGTCTGTTTTATAAACATTAATACCTATTATAAACAATATAAGAGCCAAAGTATGCTGCCGTGAACTTTCGGAAATCACAAACGTTTGTCGGAAGATATTTATATTTCAGTACAGTTGGAATAGTTTTGTTCGGATTATATAACCACAGCACATTAACAACGTTATAATAGCACTCTCATAATATTTGAACACCATAAAATAAATGAGAGACCCATATTTTAAACTACTACAATAGAAAAAAACAAAATTATATAGGTAGTAGCCTAATACAAATAACAACAATATTAAATCGTAAAAATATGAAAAATCAATCGAAATCAAAGACCAATTCGCCAAAAAAAGTAAATCCAGTTTCATCAAGTGCCAATGAAAACAAAGGAGAAATGATTTCCGCTGATGGAAGCAGCAAGATTGGGTTCTATTGAAAACCTCACAATGGTCTTCTGAACCATTCCAAGAACGAGGTAAAAGCCGAATTCACTAAAACAAGTTACTTGTATGTAATATACAGTATATTCACATCATTTGTACGATATAATAATGTTTGAAGACATGTCCCTAGTAGTTATCAATTTTCATTTATAAATGAAGATTTAATTTTCAATTGCAACTGTCATGTCGCATTTACAACTGATACCATATGTTATATTTTTACTAGGGGGTGTGATATTTTTTGAACACATTTAAAATAAAATCTTATAAAACAGTGTTAGCATATTGAAAGAGTATACAACAACTATTCACTAAAACAAGTTACTTGTATGTAATATACAGTATATTCACATCATTTGTACGATATAATAATGTTTGAAGACATGTCCCTAGTAGTTATCAATTTTCATTTATAAATGAAGATTTAATTTTCAATTGCAACTGTCATGTCGCATTTACAACTGATACCATATGTTATATTTTTACTAGGGGGTGTGATATTTTTTGAACACATTTAAAATAAAATCTTATAAAACAGTGTTAGCATATTGAAAGAGTATACAACAACCTTAACTTTTTTTGAATGGGTTAGTTTAAAGTGGAGAAGCCGTAGCTCAGAAGCTAAGGTGGTGGCTTGCCACGCAACTGGTTCGGGTTCGATTCCCGGTGTTGACAATAACATATTTTACCCCTTAGGTGCGTTTCACCAAATGTTGGTCAACACTTATCGTTAAACTTTTAGCTCTCTTTTTTCTTCTTAAACCACTCTTTTTCTTCTTGAGCTATCTTTGGAACTGTTCCACTAATGATTTAATTTTTGTTTGAACTTCAGAATTGGTGGTTTTTATTTCCTGTCAAATTTAATTCCAGGCATAGTTCTTCAGGTTTTTATTTTTAAAATCTGGGTCCATTGAACTCCTACGAACTGGTTGAACACGATAGAGCTCGATCAACTTAGAACTTTACCCCTTGACCAACCAAAATCACTTTAAAGGCTGTCCATTTTGTCTTGCACTTCGACAGCACAAAGAGAAATACTACGATTCTTGTTATGGGACAGTACACGAATAGTGGAAATACTATTACTACGTGCACTGGACAGTGGAAGGGGAAGTGTTGCCTACATTGTTGCGGGTCGCTTAAGCCCCATCAACATTTTTGTCAACAAATGGTGACAACACTCTTTGATCTTTACCGACTACTTGTAGGTAATGTTCAAAGACACATTGTTGGCAAAAAATGTTGAAGAACACTTTAGTACAACTTTTGTAAATGTTGTCGACATTTGATGACAACAATGTTGTTAACTCCGGGTGTAAACGCGGCTCTACCCCTCCCGTAGTTCGAAAGGCACGTTAAGCCGGTGAATCAACGTGCCTAAAAAACAAAAATGGGCTCTTCTAAGCAGCCGAGGGGAACTTAATTGGGCATCTCTCCCCTCTGAAAGCCATGCGAAATTTTATTTTTGTACGAAAATATCTTTTTGTATAAAAATATCCATTAGTATATGACTGAAGAATGTTCCCTTCTATCTTCTTTTGATCTAGAATTAACCCTTTTCCCCAATGAGGGGAAACCCGTGAAGGGTATTTTTTAACGTTCTAATATAGGGCACTATTAAATGGCACTTAATTTTCGAGCAGTTTAGTTTTTTTGGAGTAAGAAGCATAATAATACATGTGTTTCATTAGTAATAATGGGATTTTAATTAACTATTTTTCTGGTTTAAAGAATAAAGGTTTGTATTGTATGTGAAGAAGTTATATTTGATTTTTCGAAGTGGGAAACAATAAAGAATTAAAATTATATATTAAAAAGGTGGGACCTTTGAATATAAACAAATAAAAGAAAGGAATTTTTACACTAAATCCCTCTATTTAATGACTCGTTTTTGCGTATTTTTAATACCTATCTCATTATAATAGCACGTAATATAGAAAATGTATGAATCATTTATTTTCTATGTTTAAGTGTTTATTATTCGTTTAAGATAATGCGCACTGAGTGTATTACTGTAAAGAAACGTTGGAATGGACAAAGAGGGTAGTTTCACATCGTTTGTTCGGAATAAAACAGAAGTAAAGTCTCATTGTTACAGAGGGTAACAATGCTCCAGCCCCCTCCCCCAAATACACATTGGTTGGATATTGTTGCCGCACTTGTGTAGAACTACTTTAAGAGGAAATGAAATTTATTTCTACTAGAAATTATCAATCATCAAATTTATTGTATGAAAATAGTAAATGTAACAGTATTAAAAGTCAAATGAGGGAACAACAGATGTAGAGAAAAGTGTTGATAACGATTCTGAAGTCGAGTAAATAATGGATCACTAAACAAACTATTTATAATGAAAGAGTAAATTATAAGAGAAGTAGTAAACATTCTCTTACATCGAAAATGAAGCAGGAAGTTAAAAAAATAAGAAAACAAGCTTAAATTATAAATAATTATTATTTAAGTTAAAAGCAAACCAGAAAAATCTGTCAATGAGTGATGTAGGGCGTAAAATTAACTTTTTGGGTTTTGAGGATTGGAATATTTGTTGAAGAGTTTCAAATACATTTTTGAAGCTGGTGGACCAGCTGAAATTTTAGTTGAAATATTTATTAAACTCATAGACAAATTCAAATTTTAAATTTACTTTAATTTCCAACCGTTACTAAATATCTATTGAACTCATAGACAAATTCACATTTTAATTTACTTTAATTTCCAACCGTTGATACATATCTATTTAACTCATAGACAAATTCACACTTTAAATTTACTTTAATTTTCAAGCGTTAATACATATCTATTTCTCATAGACAAATTCACATTTTAATTTAATTTTATTTCCATAACCATCAAGTGATATTATATGAACGATAATGAAGATTTTAAAACATTTTAATATTGTGTTTGAAATTTAAAAATATTTTTGAAATATTTTTACACTTTAGACGATTATTTATACAGCTGGAAATATCTTTGAACGCTTTATTTATGTTTAATATTAGGACTATTTAGTCAGATTTAATTTACTAAAAAAATAACTGTTCATTGATATTCTCAAACATTAAAAAAAATCATATAAAATTGTATCTTCCCACACTATCTTATTAAACTCTAGCGGTTTTTCTGCAACTCTTATATGCTATGTGATGTTGTTGCTAGAGTGATGGAATGTGAAAAATAAATAGTTATGTAAGTGTAATTTCGTTTTTTTTAATAGGCTCTGCATATTTTTAAACGACCCATAAACGTAACTGATACTTTGGTGGGTGGTATATGTTTGTGACTAGCTGATACTAAAACTTTGTGTACTATTACGTCACCACGAATACTAACTCAAATGTCATATCTATTGTTTGTTCAGTATGTAGTTTTAGTGTTAAATTCATATATATATATATATATATATATATATATATATATATATATATATATATATATAAACCTTCAATTCAGTAAAATATTCAACCATAAAATAAATAGATAATTGGATATCAGATACTTCTTTAATAATATAGATTTAATACTTTAAGTGAGTAGAAACCTTTTTAATATAAGTAGTGTTTATGAAAAAAGGTATAAATATGATATTTCAAAGTATACGGAAAACATATCCATGCAATTTAAATAAGTGCTTAATAAAATGTATTATTAATTTTTTTATCTTAATATAAAAAACGACTTATACGACTTGAACGACTGTGTCAAAAACACAATTCTTTTCACACTCTGTGTGACGTTAATGAATAGTATAGTACTCATAGGCCCTACATAAATACTACACTTTCATTAGTTGGGAACATGTTTTGAAAATGTTCTTAAAAAGCGTTCTCAAAACACTTTTGGGACAATGGCTCCTATATACTTAAACTATTCCAAAATTGGAAATACTATACATTCATATTGATGATAAAATAAGTTTATTTATTTATTTTTATTTATTCGTTTTTATTTAATTACTCCATTTGAGTGTGCTAGGTCATGTATACACATTTTTACATATTAAGTAATACGAAATGTTCCCCTTAAATAAATACATTTTTGTTTAATTTCCAAGCCAAACATCAATATGTGCAGTGTTTTTTATAAATATAAGGCAATTCCTGTGTTTAAAAAGCGCTATTTTTGTAACTTTCTAAAAAAACAGAATTTTCCCAAATTGAGTGTTGTAAGAAGAATATATCACATGCTTTAAGGCATGTTTTACATCTAAAATTTCAAGTGTCAGGATTGTTAGTAGCTCTCTTAAAATTGTCGTGTCAGTGATACGCCTAACTCTTTATATATTGTCTAGGAGGACGGTCATATAGCATGTTTTTTACAAAAATCTCCACGTTTTATGAAAAAAAAAAAAAAAATAAATAAAAAATAAATAAATAAAAAATAAATAAGAAGAAATCAGCTGGAGAGCAATTTTTTGGTTTGCTACCCAATCGATATTCAAAATCATTTGTTTCTTGATATTTGCCTGCATGGTGGTTCAGTGGCTAAGGCTTCGGACTGTGGAGGGCAAGGTCTAAGGTTCAAACTCCCACTGAGCTTACGGTCAGTACTTCACTCGTTAAATAAAGTTGACGCACAGGTTTGTAGCCCATGAACTGGTGAGTTGTTTTATTTAAAAATAAAATAAAAGAAAGAAAGTTCCACTAAAAAATCTGTTTAACTCATTAATTTGAAAAATTATAAATTCTTCATGAAAGAGCTGTTCCCTATTTACAACATAAGCAAATAATTTTAATTCAGTAATAAAGGCCTCCCACATTAAATTTTATGGTATTTATACTTAAATCCAACTTGAAACATTATTTGGTGGAAAGAAGGAATGTAGGAAAACACTTTTTCACGATCAACAACTTCTTCATCAGTGCTCCATATTGGACAAACTTCTGATGGGTCCGTATGTGTTTTTTAAGTTCCAAAAGGGTGAGGACGAGATTTCTAGCTAATACAATTATATTATCGAGTTTCTCATTTGTTGGTGTAATATTTATATCTACTGGAAATAAAACGTAACTCTCACCTCTAGGGAATCATGTAATAAGGTAGATAGGATGATTAACTTAAACAAATTAAATTATGAATCGTGGAGAATTTGTTATGAAATTTGATGGAAAAACAATTTTTTGAATAAACCTATCGACTTTATAAAACTTCTACCTAGTAATCTACTTTGTGGTAACGTCTAAACTTTATATGTACGAGGTGGGTGGATCTAGTTTGTTAAAATCTTAATAAAGAAACATAATACCTAGTATGGGTTAAGTTCGAGATGTATTTTTCTTAAGTTCAAGATGTTTTATAGATGATTTTCTAATTTCAGTTTCACTTATCCTATAAGTTCAAGTTAAAAATATTCCTTTAAATTAAAAAACAATTATAACTTTAAATTCCATTAGAAGCACAATTGGTTAAAGACATTGTTTTTAATAAAAACAAACATGATGTAAATATTGTACGGGTATGTCCATCCACTATTTTTCAATAAATAATTTGTAGGAGTATAAGAGAGTTTTTATGTAAAAATTACGTCTTCAATGACACTGCTGTGGCATATATGAAAATAAAGCCAATATTGTAAGGCAATAATATAAAACAAATGTAGTGTTTCAGGACTATTTTATCAGGATCAGTGCAAGTGTCAAGGACTATGACGTGAACAGTAAACTATGAAAATATTTTTTTACACTCATTAGCTATTTTTATATATTCTATTCAGCGAGAGTTGAGTGTAAAGCTGGGTGAGGCTGATTCACAGGCGTTCAATGTTGCTGTAATGATGAACAGTACTTTCTGCTTGACAGACTGACTCCCGACTGGGGATACCAATGAAACAGCCTTTTTGTAAATAAAGAGTACACGTGGGTACCCTCTTTTTATTTATCGGCGCCCTTGTGACAGCAACAGTCTAGGTGGAGCCTCACTCTTGTCTCTCAGCGGACAGAACATATGTGAGCTATTTTGATGTTTCTACACACCCACCTCTACCAGTCCTGTATTGATGTTGCTAAACACCCACCTCTACCAGTCCTGTATTAATGTTGCTAAACACCCACCTCTACCAGTCCTGTATTGATGTTGCTAAACACCCACCTCTACCAGTCCTGTATTAATGTTGCTAAACACCCACCTCTACCAGTCCTGTATTGATGTTGCTAAACACCCACCTCTACCAGTCCTGTATTAATGTTGCTAAACACCCACCTCTACCAGTCCTGTATTGATGTTGCTAAACACCCACATCTACCAGTCCTGTATTGATGTTGCTAAACACCCACATCTACCAGTCCTGTATTGATGTTGCTAAACACCCACCTCTACCAGTCCTGTATTGATGTTGCTAAACACCCACCTCTACCAGTCCTGTATTGATGTTGCTAAACACCCACATCTACCAGTCCTGTATTGATGTTGCTAAACACCCACCTCTACCAGTCCTGTATTGATGTTGCTAAACACCCACATCTACCAGTCCTGTATTGATGTTGCTAAACACCCACCTCTACCAGTCCTGTATTGATGTTGCTAAACACCCACCTCTACCAGTCCTGTATTGATGTTGCTAAACACCCACATCTACCAGTCCTGTATTGATGTTGCTAAACACCCACCTCTACCAGTCCTGTATTGATGTTGCTAAACACCCACCTCTACCAGTCCTGTATTGATGTTGCTAAACACCCACCTCTACCAGTCCTGTATTGATGTTGCTAAACACCCACATCTACCAGTCCTGTATTGATGTTGCTAAACACCCACCTCTACCAGTCCTGTATTGATGTTGCTAAATACCCACCTCTACCAGTCCTGTATTGATGTTGCTACACACCCACCTCTACCAGTCCTGTAACGACTTTTTACATCATGACTTTGGATAGTCAATAATTTTCTACGACTATGGTAACTTAACGTACGTTACCTCAATTGTACCGGGGTTTGAAAAACTTGAAACAATTTGTGATATATAAAGATTGTTTGTACTGTGTTTGAGATGTGTAAGTCTGTCCCCACTCATCCTACCTCATACGGTATTGACCCACCCCCACCCGTATACGCACAGTGGTATTGACCCACCCACCCATACACGTAACGTCTCACCTACCCATCCTTTACACGTACAGAACTATTGAACCTCCCACCACTTATACACTACAGTGGAATTGGCCCACCCATACACGAGTTAATACCACTTTAAATACAGATAACTTTGAAAAAAGACATAAATATTATATTTGTCTAAGGCATATGTAATCTTTTACTGTATATCACGCATGCTCAGAATCAGGTAACATATCTTTGTTAATTATAGACGCTTTTTCATCCTATATTGTAACATTGATCTTTATAAAAGTACAATTAATTCGTAGAAATACAACGGATATGCGCTCTATTAGATGTAAAAATTACCCTTCATTTAGTATGAAGAAATATAAAGTTTAACCTATTTAGTTCATAAAAATAATTAATTTGTATAACATTATCATGTTTATTTTAAAATTTATAGTCATATAAATTATTTCAAAATATCTGTGAAAAAGAGACAATTTTATTATTTAACTAATTTCAGTGACAATATATATATATATAAACATCTTAATTTCATAGTTAAACAATATAGTGTATTTTATTAGAATAGAGGAAGCCACAAATAAAAAATATCTTTCTAGTTTTATGGTTAGTTACTCATACGATTCTTAAAATAAATCTGTCTTAAAATAAAGTAAATTTATGTTTTAAATATCATATCCATCAAATATATGAGCATGAATTTCCATTGTTTGTAAAACTGTTTATGATTTCATACAACACTTCATACAATATGAAATTTTACAAATATTACTTTAAAATTTATTCAGTATCGATGAAAAATACAAAAATAACTGAACATTTTTATGAATTTTTGTAGTAAATTCTATAAAATACGAATACTAATAAAATACTATACCGGTGGGAAAATAAAACTAAAAAAAGCTAACGAAACTATTTAAATAATGCGAACACATATCGTGAAACTAACGTTGCCAACAAAATAATAGAAAAAGGCAATAAAATTACGAGGTAACATGTAGGTCCATAAAACTGTATTATCGAGGACGGTGGCGCCCTAACCCGTAAACATACATCAATCCAGGCGACTGCTTGCTGGAGAACTGGGGCGCCTTTTGACGTAATAGGTCCTGGACATGTCCTTATCCTGGACTACAGCCTACTGGAAGTTTAGTTCGACCATTGTCGACGTTAGACGTCTTTATTGCTAAGGAAGTCGACAAAGTTCAGTTTGATTGGTGAAGACAGTAAAACAGCCAGAGTAAGAGATTTGTGTGATGAAGTAGGAAAAACGACTCAAAATCCTTCCTAAAATTGTCCATTTACAAATACTATTAAACATTATTCCTACAACATATGTTACTATAAACAATATAAACGGGTAAAAACAGACAACTTTGAAAAAGGACATAAATATTATATTTTTATAAGGTATATGTAATTTTTACTGTATACCATGCATGCACAGAATTATAATTATTTTTATTAGTAACTGGACAGTTTTAGGAAGGATTGTGAGTCATTTATACTACTTTGTCACATAACGTTCTTACTTTGACTTTTTTACTGTCTTCACAAATAAAACTGAACTTTGTCGATTTCATTAGCAATGAAAACGTCTATTTTGTCGAAAATGGTAAATTATATGCATTTTCTTATGCATATAACAGTTATGTTTCGTATCTAATTACATCATGACTGAGTAGTCTACTATACAACCTCTAGAAGCCAAGAATACGTTGTTTCAGGAAATTTATAATAACTTTTTTCTTGAAAAGTTACAATTCTGAAATTCATAAAGCTTATAGAAAACTCTCCTGTCAACTACGTAACAAAATATAAATGTAATACGTCAACGGGGTTTTGAAAAATTAACGTTTACAGTTGATGAATTCCGTTTAACTCGTTACAACGAGTTAAAATTCCGGTACTATTTTTGTTCCAACTAGGATACCAATCGTTAAAACTAATAATAAAATTAAAACATGCATATTTCATAACGTACCACTAAACGAGAAAAAAGGTGTGATTGGATTTTTATAGCCAACTTAGTTTCTTAGTAAACAACCTTCTAACTCGGGTACTGCGCTGACGCTAGGTGGAAGCAAGTCCCATCGGCTTTTCGAGGGTTAGGATTTAGCTTGCAGGTTCTAAAATTTTCTTCGAGGGTTGTAAGGTCACTTGTGAGTGTTTCTTCAGGGATGATGTTTCTTTGGGGGGCGGTATTGTTTGCGTCCACAGAAAATCTTTAAAGCTGTACGTACTCCCTGGGTAGTTCTAAACAACAACAACTGTTTACTGGATTGTCTGGAATTGGTGTTCTCCGGGCTATGGAAGTTACCATAAAAATATAAACGAAACAATGACACGAAATTATATAAAAACAGTAATTTGACCAATAGAAGCAACGTCTCTGTTTATTGCATTTTGCATTACTTTTTAACAGATTATTGATAATAATAAATAATTTTACTAACCGCCCAGCAATGTAGTGTATATGTCATAATACAAAAGTGAAAGTACACTTTTGTATGGAAGACCCATGGGTGTGGTATATTTCAAAATAATTTCAATTTTAGATTAGCAGCACGCTAGATGACATTATATTAAAGCAATACTGGAATTCTAGTGTGCATACCTTTAAACATTATAAATTCAAGTGTGCATTATGTTAATTCAACAACGCGTCAAGGGGTAAGGTTATAATGAGCACGAGGTTAAAAACAGTTTATGTACTATGATTTTAGAGTGCACACTGTTAAATAATCTATTTAAAATTGTCTCTCAACATTGCATTTAAAAATCCATAAAAAAACAGACTACTTATATTTTGCTACTCATTACATTTCGAACGATTGAGTTTGAATGAATTAAAACCAATGCATTAGCTAAAGTACGAACAACGTGAAAAACCAATTGTTTACCGATTCATAAAACCAGTGGCTATATTTTACACCACAGTGGAAACATAACGATCAATGAGGCAAAGACAGCTTCTTTCAAAATTACGTTCAATTTTATTTTAATTTTTATTAAAAAAATTATATGCACCTTCAAGCGTAGAACAAGTTTTAAAAGCATTTAATGGATAGTTTAGAAATCATTTCAGTCTGATAAACTGATATTAAATTTGTTGGCTTTGTTTTGTTTCATGAAATGAACAAACACTAAAAAAGTTTCTTATTGCCATTAATGACATCCTATTCATTTGAATATTTTTAAATTACCTGAACTGTATATCCGTTGATTATTTTTCTTATCAGTAGTAAAAAGGCTGCATTGTGATTACAATGTCCATGGTAAATATGCTACGGTTTAGAGTTACACTGTAATAGCCCAGTAAAAGAGCTATATTGTGATAGTCATTGTCCTTGAGAATATGCTATACTGTAAAGTTCATGTAAATGGTAAACAGGTTTCCGAGTTGAGTTTTATTTCTATAATAATTATGTTAACTGTGAAAAATTTAAAGAAGGTTACTAATAAGTTAAAATGACTAATTCATCGGTTACTATTGAACATTTATTTTTCATTAACTGGATTTTTAAATAATAATTTGTATTTATTACATAATTATTAATTAATCATCGTAAAATACGATTACTATTAATCTTCCAGTCGGTATTGAAAATGTCAAAATATGACATCGTTGACTAACGAGGATGTAAGAAATACATAGAATAATGATAGAATACAACGAACTAATACATAAAATAAATAAACACTAAGCCCACAGCAAAAACGAAAAGTATGGTAGAAAAAATGAAGCGAGTGTCTAGCTTGAATATCATATTGACTAAACAGAAAAAAATCAAAATTTCAATAAAAGACAATATCCATTATGAAAGAAAATGAAATGAACCGAAAATACCAAGGAATTTCTTAAGAACTAACTAAAAAATAAACTCCAACTGACTTATTGTTCAAAAATTAAGAAGGAAAAATAGCATACGAGAACTAGGATAATAATCACTGAATTAAAAATACATATAAAAATCCACAGCAAAAAATTAAATAAAAAGAAACTAAACAACTTAACACTGAAAAATAAGCAAATGGCAGCCGAAATCTGAGAATGGGTTACAAAAAAGTAAGATAAGTATAATAATTAAAGTATGGCTATACGAATCACCATTTAATCATTGAATAATAGAAAAAAAATGATACCACAGTACAAAAGACGAACTAAAATATATCCAGATAAACTATGATTTCATTACTGTATAAACGTTTTTAAATTATATAATTTCATATAAATAATAAACCTTCATTAGTTTCATATGTATATATCTACAAATATTTTTTTTTTTTTAAACACATAACACCTATGAAGATGGCATAAATGCCGAAACCGGTCGTGTTCATTTAATAAAAAACTGTAAGGGTGCACAGTTATTATTTTTTATTATAACATTATATCTACAAATATATCTAAATATCTAACTCTGGAAACTAAACAAATCAAAAGCTGAAATGAATATAAAACAACCGAAGAATTTAACTTTGATAAGAAAAGCCTTCCAAATAACTCTTCACATAATTATTCTGTAATAAATTATATATAAATATAATTAAATTTTAAAATTGACATAATTAGTCTTGCTGAAAATTTATTAAATAAGCTCACAATATTTAATAATCTGTAATCCTACTAATGTTTTTTTATACTCCAATCTTGCAAAAAACTACAAGCGTTCAAAATTTTAAAACTATTGAAAGAAATATAATGAAATGTTGTAGTTATTATATGTACAATTGTACATGTCCCTATACAAAAAATTGAAACATATTTTACTTGTTTTTCACATATCCAAGGGATGGCCCATGAAGAAAATTTAAAAAGTTTAAAAGGTTAACCATGAAGAGGTTAAAAGAATGACCCAGTCAGAAAATAAATATGGCCTCTCATAGAATGTAATGACATATAACGAATACTGGTCAAGAACCAATATAAAGCAGTTAATATCTATTGCTGCGTAGAGCTATAATTACACTGACTGAATTTGAGAAAGTAATTAACTTTCTCCAAAAATATTCATCGAATTATTGTAATAATTTTGTAAAACTATTTTTATGGTGAATCTACAGTAAAAATGGTTTTAATAATGTTTATTTTTTGTTAAATAATACAGTTATTTTTATAACGCAATTGTTTCTTATGATTGTTAACAATCAACAACATATTCAGCAACATTGACCTGAAACTGTTAAATAAATAGCCGTATAGCTAAGAACCATTGGTAATATGACATTAAATTCTTTGAGTGGCTGTATTTTCTGACTGAGCCATCCTTTTGACCTTAGGTTTGCAATTTTGTATTGTACAAACAGACATTTAAAATGAGGTAAAACTCAAGGTGTACGAAAAACGGGTAAAATATGTCTGAATTTTTGGTACAGAGACGAGTACATAACTGAAAAATTTCATTACATTTCTTTCAATAGTTTTAAAATTAATTAATATATTATAGACTTTTTCCCAACGCTGTGTAGTCGTTATTATTGTGCATTTTTATATTTTTCCAGTAAAGTAATAATAGTTAGTCGGATCATACAACAATCCAATTTTATTTTAGTGTGTTTCATGTTCTTACATAGTATTATGTGTTGTTACATATTGTATATACTTAATATATACTTAGTTGTGCAGCTGAATATTTAATTCAACAAGAAATCTACTATTTATAATTTTATGTTGCGTGTAATCTGAATCTTAACGCTAATATTTAAAATGAATATACGTAATTGGTTTTCAAAAAATGAACGTATTTATGCGTGGCATAAAAATTACGTAACATGCATTTTTTTAACGAAATATATAAAATAAACTATTTAGTCACTTAAGACAAAAGGTTCAGCAAATTCAAAGGAAAGTTAGAATGGACGCAATGTAGTTTCACATTGTTTGTGTAGAATAGAACAGAAGGGGTTCTAAGTAGCGTCTCTGCATTGTTATTCACTGTAACAATGTTCTAACTCTTCCAATACTACAAGTTTAGTATTGTGTACGTACTTGGGTGTAGCTATACTTTTAGAAGACATGCCGGTAATTATGCACTTTCTAGACCCCTATGAAAATATGATTTCTTGTTGAAAAAATGGTGAAATGTGAGTTTATAATTTTTTAGGAGGTTGATTTTAGCCGCGGAAAAATTGTTTTTTACAGAAAAATAAAAAAGTAGATTTTATGTAATACATTTTTTTTAATTGGAATTTTGCAACAATTACATTTTAATTTTACTTTTTTTTAAATGCTGAACATAAATATATGATCGGTTTTTAAATACAATTAATTTTCCGGCCCGAAAAATACAAAATTTACTTATCTAATCAAACATAACCTAACTTATCCTAATCATCTACATACTCATAAAAATTCATGATTTGCATTAAATTCAGGTGCCTGGCCTCCTTGACGGCCTGGCGGCCGTCACTCCGGCTGGGATGTATGCTAATTTGTTCTCAGAGACTAATATTCAGTCATAGCTCCTATTAAAATTGTGGAGTTGCAGTGTTAATACACGTACAGTGGCACCGACCCACACGCCGCTCATACATGAACAGTGTTTCTGATCCTCCCGCCCACCCATGCACGTACAAGCGAACTGACCCACCCGCCCACCCATACACGTACAGTGGTGATGACCCACCCGCTCACCCATACACGTGCAGTGGTGATGACACGCCCGCCCACCCATACACGTACAGTGGTGATGACCCACCCGCTCACCCATACACGTGCAGTGGTGATGACACGCCCACCCACCGATACACGTACAGTGGTGATGACACACCCACCCACCCATACACGTACAGTTGAATTGACCCACCCGCCCACCCATACACGTGCAGTGGTGATGACCCACCCGCCCACCCATACACGTGCAGTGGTGATGACACGCCCACCCACCCATAAACGTACAATGGTGATGACCCATCCGCCTACCCATACACGTGCAGTGGTGATGACACGCCCGCCCACCCATACACGTACAGTGGTGATGACCCACCCGCCCACCCATACACGTGCAGTGGTGATGACCCACCCGCCCACCCATACACGTGCAGTGGTGATGACACGCCCACCCACCCATAAACGTACAATGGTGATGACCCATCCGCCTACCCATACACGTGCAGTGGTGATGACACGCCCGCCCACCCATACACGTACAGTGGTGATGACCCATCCGCCTACCCATACACGTGCAGTGGTGATGACACGCCCACCCACCCATAAACGTACAATGGTGATGACCCATCCGCCTACCCATACACGTACAGTGGTGATGACCAATCCGCCCACCCATACACGTGCAGTGGTGATGATACGCCCGCCCACCCATACACGTGCAGTGGTGATGACACACCCGCCCACCCATACACGTGCAGTGGTGATGACACGCCCACCCACCGATACACGTACAGTGGTGATGACACGCCCGCCCACCCATACACGTACAGTGGTGATGACCCATCCGCCCACCCATACACGTAAAGTGGTGATGACCCATCCGCCCACCCATACATGTGCAGTGATTAAGTAAATAGGTGATTTGCCGCGAACGTGGTTTTCCACGTTATCTCGAGAAATAATTGTCGTAGACTAAAATAATTTTCAAATTCATGTTCAGCAGGAAAAAATACAACAAATTAAAAGAACAAACGATGAAAAAATTACGACTAAAACTACCTTGTCCTTGTTTTTAAAGAAGTATTAGTTGTATGACATTCAATTCTCTGGGAGGCTTTGTTTTCTGACTGGGCCATTCTTTTTACCTCAAATTTACATCTTTGTACTGTACAAACAATGGCATTTAAAATTAGCTATAAATCGAGAGAGGTTTCCATTTAACATTTTTAAAACTTCTTTCATGGGCCATGCCCTGGCGCTGGGAAAATCATCTAAAATATGTCTAAAAGTTTAGTAATAGGGACATATACATAACTAAAATATTTCATTACATTTCTTTCAATAGCTTTAAAATTAACAAATACGTATATTCCAGAGTTCTGCTCAACCCTGTATAATCATTCAATAGGAGGTTTAAATTACAATCACAACAAACTTGTTATAATCAAAATGGTTATACCATGGGAATTTAAATAAATAAATAAAAATCTGTTTCTTCAAAATTAAATATTTTTTATAAATTTTAATTCAGCCCAAAAAGTGTTGACAGAAAGAAGCGAATAAAGTGCTTGTGTGCGATCAACAACTTTTTCATCAACGCCACATATTGGGCAAACTTCTGATGGATCCTGATCTTATGTGTTGCTTAGGCTTTATAAAGGCTGTATGGCCAAGATAATAGTTAACAATCTTTGTCGAGTGGTGATACATTATATAAGTATGTCAATTTAGTTGGATCTAAATTATACGTTGTCAAACAAGTATTATTTTATTAGAAACTACTCGAGCAAGCTACCTGGGTAAAAAGTGTTTGCAAGATTGTAGGCGATAGGTTCCATGCTCGGTCCTCGTAATACCGCACGGCTTCCGCTAAATGGTTGCCATCGACGTGGACACTAATAGAGAAGTTTAGGGTGTCCATGTTGGATGGTAGGCAATGTTAAGATGTTGTGTAGGGAAGATAACTGAGGGTCAGACTTGTCAGTTAGCTGAAAACCAGACCAACACTACGTGGTTCGGATTCCACGTAAAGCTGTACGTCTCATAGTTGCCCTGGCTAATGGGATATTAATAAATAGTCCTATCTGAGCTAAGCCGAACTCAGATAGTAACAATGACTATACTTCTTTCATCACACTCATCACACGCATTCACCCCTCATATTCGCCCATATATCTACGATTAATGTATAATGAGTCGATAAAAATAAATACAGAATGTATTAAAGGCATAAGGAGCTAAATAAATAAAAAAGACCACAATTATTGTGAATCCCAAAGATGACGTTTTCAACCTATTTAAGTATCACCGTTGTGTATAGATTTCATCAGAGACATATTAAATTATGTATTTTCTTAAGTAAAATATAAATAAAATAAAATAGTAAATGGTAAGCTTGCTTAGTACTTTATACAAAACTAGAGGAATACATACTTGTACAAATGTTGAAAGGGAAAAAGTACTTCATTCGTTTGCAGCCATTGATTTATATTATTTTAAATTCATTTAGTGCTGCCTATATTCTCTTAAATATCTACTATATTTCCACCATTTATTTTTTAGTAACACATGTGTAGATATATATTTGTGAAAAATTTGCTGGATGGCAACTGCATTGTTGCTGCAATTATCCATGTATTATAATATGATATTTACTAATAATGGAAAATGTACTAATAGGTACATACTTTGAATGTACCTTCAATGTATGTACCTATTGAAATGTACTATAATGGGGAAACGATTCGTAATTTGGAATTGTTAGTTAAAATACGAAATGTTGTAAAGAATGTATAATTTATTTTAATGGTCATACTGAACAACGGTAAGAAAATACTTAAACTCAACCAGATTTTGTAAACAAGTATATATCGTTTTAGATATTTATTCATTTGAACGCATTGTACTGTTTCAAAAATAAACTGTTTATTCAATGAAACAATCCAAATGAATTAAAAACTGATAATAAACCATTTGCACTACCAACAAAAGAATAAATGCAGACTGTAAAACTACGTATTGAATGTCGAGGTAAAGCTTGGTAATAAAAACTGCACTATTGAGAATATAGTGGCGATACAAACCCTATTGGACACTAATAAATAGCTCTTTCTGAGGAATAGTCGACCTTGGTTAGTAACAATGACTACACTCGGTCGTATACACTCATCATACTCATTCGCCCCTCATATTCACCCATATCTTGACGATCGGCGTCTTACTAATGAATAATAATAATAATAAAGATTCTCAGCAATGAGACGAGTTTGTGCGTATTTTACGGTGAATATAAATGATAACGTGAGTGTAGGGTGAGTGTGTGGATCACCTCTGAGGTCTTGTTATCAACTAAGCTCGATTTATCTTAGAAAGGTCTTAGAAAGGCCCAATAGCCAGAGCTACTAAGTCATTTACAGCTTTACGTGGAATACGAACCATATAGTATTGGTCTGATTTTCAGCTAATTCATAAGTCTGATACTCAGTTATCTTCCCTACAAAACATATGGACCTTGACTACCATCCAACATACAGACACTTCAGACTTATCCAGTATTGTCCTCGTCGATGGCAACCACTGAGCGGGCCGTATCAGTAGAGACAAGAACGAAACCAATCGGCTACAATGTCCACAACATTTTGTCTCCAAGTTGCTGGGTACATCACTGGGCCATTAATGCCTACAACGTGCACAACATTTTGCTCCCAAATAGCGGGATTACAGTATTGCGCCACTAGTATTAAAAATATGTTGTGTTTCCACATAGCTGTCGCACTGGTTTGCCAAGACGGATTGTGCGTAACACGCCGAGTGTCACATTTCTTCTCAATACATCGTTGTGTGTAGCAGTCAGGTGTTTGATGGACTCGCTTCTTAGAACTTTTTTGAGTTCTAAATGTTATCCTCTCTCCTTCCTAATTAATAAACTGCTTAATTTGCTTATCTTGGTCATTCAAATGCTGCACTACTCATATTTATTTGTCATAAGTATTTATTTGACCAATATGTATGAAATTCATGCATTGAAATTCAAATTAGAAGGGCGTAAGTAATCTGTGTCGAATATGTAATCTATAGAGTTCATTAGATATGCATTAGTTCACCAGTCTTGTCACTGGCTCTTTGATCTGCCTCCTTCATGGGCACATCTTTGGAATATCTCAACATCATACAAGGTGTTTTAAAATTACTCTCCTTATCTTTAATAGGTAATTCTTTACATCAGTACAAAGAAAAAAGTCCTGTAAACATAGGCCAAAAGACCGATAGCTTAGATGTTTATAAGTTTTTTTTTTTATTTCAGATTTTGTTTGTAAACTAATTTTGAGAGAAGATTTACTATGTATTCGTCTTAAAATTCATAAAAAAGTTGTCGCTTAAATTTTTTTAAAAATCCGTTTTTTTAAATGAAATTCAACTAAATATATGACATCTTGAAATTTGATAAATTATGAAAACAGAAATTTTTTTGTATAATAGATTTAGAAGTTAGCAAGTAAAACTCCTCCTGTGTAGTTTTATGACAAATTCTTAGTCTGCCACAACGGCCACCACATTGGACTTGATTCTCCATAAAGACAATGTTGAATTCAAACCAAGAATATAGCTTTATTTATAGACGTACAATGTTCATGACCTTTTCTGAAAGAGATTGTCTAGAGCTCCTAAAATAACATTTTAATTTTATTCCTTGAATATTTATATACCAATATAACATTTTCATATAATTTTTTTAAAATTAAACCAAAACAGTTTAAAAAAATCTATATCAGGGGGTACCAGTCACACTTGCCCTAAAAAGCATGTAATAAATTGAATATATACTCGTATGTTAAATAATATAAGCGAGAAACGTTATCAAGTGAAGTAATGTCCAACTGCAAAACGCGGGCTTCAAATACTGATAACTGGCGCTGCCTGGTAGACAACCTGGGAAGGAGAGTCAACTGTTACGACTACTCAAATCACACAATGATTTGGGGACGGACGTACGTACAGACGACATCTGGTCCTCTGATAGTCGAAGGAGTTGCAAGTAGTTCGAAAGTCAACACTAGGTAGAAGGTCAGAGGCTCGAGTGTGGAAAAGACTTTTAAACGTTATTGGAATAATATTGACATTAAGAAATACCAGTTTAAAGCCAAACTAAGCCAAAAATAAACAATTGAAATTCGTACTGAAAAATTTCAACTTATTTTTACCTGTAAAATCAGGTTCACTGAGCATGCTGAGTTTTTGTGATTGACGGATTATAAATTTAATAACAACATAAATTTGCCAAAGGCCTTGACAGGAAAGATCAGATGTTTCGCAAGATAACGGCGTTAAGAAAAATCGATCTTGGCTGTTCCTTGGATGGGCGACGGTGAAATATCCTTGCACGCAGCCCGTGCTCCCGGTCGCTGGTGGTGGTTCAGAAGTCACCTTCAAGCTTTGGTCCCTGGGTTAAGTGTTAGAGAGGGCTTCTCACCTCAACCTACCATGTAAACTAAGACGTACTTTAACTTTTTAAACATATACTAGATGTATATAAACGTATAATAGAGACATAATATAATCTATGTCGAATTCATTCAGTTCATTAGATATGCATTAGTTCACCAGTGAAACTTGTCACGCGAAACTCTCACTTTTCTTGTATAGTTACACTTATTTGTAATATCTTACAAAATATATTGTGCTTGTGACACCCAAGAATTTTCTGAAAACTATTTAGAAAACAGTCTAAATATGGTCTGAAAATTTTAAATTTATTTAAACTTTTAGTAGCAGTGATTAATATTCCGCTCACAAGAAAATAACAAAGTTGACTAAAGTATGGTTTTATGTCTAAAAGATGTTAGTGTAATTACAGTGAACATCCGAGGCCAATAAACTTTGCCTTATATTAAAAATCAACTTATATTAAAAATTAAGTTGATTTCGTTAATAACAAATTAAAAAAATGATGTCTTATTTTACCAGGCGAAGTTAAGGTTAGGAAGCCCTCTCTAACACATAACCTGGGGACCAACGGCTTAAGGGCGATTTCCGAACCACCACAAGTGACCGGGCAGGCGGGCTGAGTGCAAGGACGGGATCGTTCAGACGGTCACCCATCCAAGGAACAGCCACGCTCGATGTTGCTTAACTACGTTTTCTTTCAATAACATCGGAATCCTCCAGTGAAGGCCACTAGCAAATTTACATATATTCGTAAAGTTCGTAGCATATTATTTAAAACACATAATAAATATTGGTGGTAAAAGACTTTGTGAAAAATATATTTTATTGGTTTTATTTAAAATAAAAAAAATGAATAATATTTTATTAATATTTATCTAATAAATCACTCCCTAGCTTATATAATCCGAACTAACCCATTTTACTTAATTAATTAATTGGAAGTTGAATATTGTAAAGAAACATTCTTTTATAATCTCAATACAGACCATTCACTGATTATATATTATTATTTCGATTGATTATATGCTATTTTCTTATCCCTTTAAATCAAGTCCCATTTTTAGTAAACAAGTTGTAATTTTCCCCTTTTTCAGGGCCTATATTTGTTACCAACATCGAAGAAGCTTCTTTATTATAATCTCTTTTTCACAAATATAAACATTAGATTATAGGTGACATTAAAACTTTTTAAGCTTTTTTCATCGCTAACCTAAAACCGGCCAGGTAACAATTAATCGTACTCCAATCAGTTACTCGGAGCGTATCAAATAGATTACTGCCGTAGATAATACATTGGCGTATCAAAGTCCATGTATTATCTACGGCAGTAATCCCCGTAAAACACTGACTGGCGCTCGTCCACTGACCTATATTTTTAAACATAATATCACAATAAGATTAAAGCTCTCAACTGAAGTCTTGTAAAATGCAGTCAACTGTATTGGTTACAATCTAAACATGTTGCTTTATTTATTGAAATCGTAATGTTTAAATCACTTACTCAACTGAATTAAGTTGAATTGTGTTCTTTTAATCACCTGAATTTAGATAATTTAGGTTTAGAATGTAACATTAAATGTTACATTTAACATATAAATTTAGTTACATTCCAAGTTGGACAAAACTAACATAACTTTTTAACTTTAAGACAGTTAATTTTGCATAATGAACTTAAGTTAAGCATTAAGTTAATTTTGGCAAATAGTACTTAATGAAAGAAGAATACGATTTTGTAACTAACAATGTAATGAGAAGACTATTTAATATTAATCGACAACCCTTGCTTCGCTACGGGGTGGTTCTCTATACTTGTTTATCATTTCCTTCGTGGGGTTTCTAAGCCGTCACGTAAATACAAAAGCTCAGCTCGCTGCCGTTCACCTAAATAACAAAGTTTTTTAGTCTACAAAACCTTATAAATCCACTTTAGGGGGATGCAAGGTAGTGTTATATTGTATCAGAGTTTCCATGCATGGGTGGTTCTAAATACTTCATAATGATTATATAACATCAAATTTGAACCTCAGGAACAAATAAATTCCTACTACCCTTTTCATTTTGTGAAATTCAGCTTTTAAAATTTTTTTAACGTTCTTAAATGTACAAATTTTATTTTAGTTATCATTTTCAATGAACTACGTATTTTGAATTAAGCTTGAACCAAACAACTAAAAATTAATTGAAATTTCACAAACAACTCATTAGTAAGCAGTGGAGAGACCTATGAATTATTGTGGAATCCGAACCACGGGATATATGCTTGATTATGTTGGATTTTGAATTTAGCTTGAATTAAAAAACTGAAAAATTGATTGTTGTTAATGCTGTTTTAATAAACTATATATTTATTTTAAATAAAATAATACTGTACGTACTTAGGACTCTTTGTGCATTTCCAAATAAGAACTCTGCCCTACTGAACGTTTCAGAGAAAAAAAAATATAAAATTCAATCAAATTTATCATGCACATTGATCACTATGAGATCAGTGTGTGTAATTTTCTAGTGTAATTTTATCCATTCTCATGTGTGAGCCATAAACATTACTGTCATTTTAGAGTCTATTGGATCCACCTATAATTAGATACTACCTACGGAATACTACAGTTTATGGATTATGACGCAGCCGACTCAAACATTACGTAGTGCTGTCTTTTAGTGTTCTAGTACTGCGTGCAATACATTGCTTAGTTACATTTATAACTTGTATTTATGGGGTCATTGCACTTACAAATAGTAGAAATTCAGTTTCTTTGTTATCGGAAAGTAATTATAAAAATATGTTGTTTGATTTATTTTTCACTTTGCCACAGCAACGGTTTTTATATATTTGCACCACTACTTTCTATACAATAAACATCCATTCTGTATGTTTTGAGTTTTAGAATATATTATATCTAATGCATAACGCTAGCACAATATTAGTATTATAGGATGCATGTATTGGATTTAGTGAGCATTTGGTAATGGGTAGGGTGAGTTTATCCCTAGAAAGGCATATTAAATCACAGTACAGTAGTCAGGAAAAATAAGACACCCCTAGATTATTGCAATTAAAAAATTTAACTTATGAATGTATGAATGTTATTGCTTTTATTTAAAATCTTAGTTTAAGATTCCTCTTGAGAAAAATTCCTATCCTTATGATTTTATTCAGATCCTTTTTGTAGCGTCTTTGAACTATATAACTGTATAAAACACACTATTTTTATTTATTTACACTTACATACTAAGATACCTCTCAGCTAGACCCCAAGCATAAAAATTGTTTTATTTTTACTTATTTGTCTAAGTAATATAGCGATCACTGTCATACAAAGTAGTAAAAAAGCGTCATAATCTTACAGCGATTTTTTTTACTTGGTTGAAGATGCTATGTGATTTCTGAATCTGATTTATGTTTAATCTACAAAATTATTCGAACAGTGCAGTGTATTTTATGTATTAATTTTCTATTGCTGGTCTATTGCCCATTTTTGTGTCAATTTCTATCTAGGCTGTTTATTTTGGTAAAATGTCCGCTTTCAGTACACCGTTTCTTCCAAGAGAAGATATAATATTATAAACATAATTTCAAATTTCTTTGAATGGAGACTTACATATTAGGAGGTAAAACAAACGAGACTAAAGAAAGTCCTTTTTAGTGATTAACAACTTGTTCATCAGAGCCACCCACATACTGGACAAACTTCTGATGGATCCAGATCTTGTGTTACTTAAGTTTTAAAAGTTTGAGAGTGGTGTGTTTAGCACAGACAAGTGAGTTAATGTTCTTTCTCATGAGAACTGTGTTATTTTATTTTAACAGTTCCACTAAAGCCACATTTTATATTAAAAACTGTACGGTAAGATTTTGTACTGAGAAGATGACCATGTATTATTTTACAACAGATACTTAAGTAGTATTTGGTGGGTATTGATTTTGTGAAAACATAGTACAATATTATATTGGACTAGCTGAACCCAGTGGACGTTGTCTCGCCTTTTTTAGGAGGCATGTCATAAAAAGTAAACTTCAAAACAAATAATTATTTATTTTTTATTTTCACGTTTCACCACATGTTTTAATTACCGAGGAAAAAAGGTTAACACCAAATACAGATCACCTGATCAAGTAAAAGTAGTGTGTGCTATACTCTCAAGGTGAAATGTAGAACTACAATAAATCAAAACATATACAGTACTGTTGTTGTGAGAACTTCAATCTGCTTATGGTATGTGAAACTACATTAAACCACACAGTCATATGTTTTTTGTAAACAATTCAGATTCTCCATTTGAATAACACGGGATCTTTAGGAGCCCGTGGGGCGGGACCCTATGGACGGATCTGCATCAAACTTCACAGAAACCATCTCAGGAGTATACAGTACAACATCCTAAAGTTTCATGGTGATCGGTTGGATGGTTTGGCAGCGCATAAACTTCAAACATATATATATATATACAAACATCCTCTTTTATAAATATAGATTAATATTTCCTTATACAACTTTTTTACGGAAATATATAATGATTATGAGATAATAAACGTTTATTGCGTAATTAATTAGCTTCAATACTGAAACATGATCAAATAGTGATATGAATAGTAAATAAAATTGTAATTATTGATTGCACATTTTCCTCGAGTTTTCTTTGAAGTATCTTATCCCTCTAAAATTAGTACTTATGTTGTTCAGGGGTTAATTATTCATGATTTGTCAGTCAGTGTTTAGTAATTGTTTATTTTCAAGGTATATTGCCTATTTATATCCATACCAAACTAAGTACTGGCTCCTAAATAACTCTTTAAATATTATATGCTAACATTTAGTAGTGACTGTTTGTTCTATAAAATAATGTATCAAAGTTTGGAATTATAGTGTAAATAGTGTATTTTTGCCACTCAACATAGTTCGAGATTTTGAAGTACCTGTACACAGGTCTTGGGGGGAGATTTCTTGTTCCCAATATAAGTTGATTAAGGATGTGTGTGCTTAATTTAAAGGCAAATCGTTTTATAGTGTGTATTATTATGTATATATGTTTTAATCATACGCACGTATGTGTAATTCTGTGTTGTAGGAGTTTATGAAATATCTAAACTTATTATGCAAATTGATTGAAAGTCGAATTTGGAATTTAGGATACGTTTTAGTAGATTCGATTAAGTTTTATTGCCTTGAGGGGTATATCTGCGTATACATGGGTAATGTTATATATATAAGAAATTTGCTGTGAATTATGTGTATTATACTATTGGGAATAAATAAATTTATTATTATTTAATCATTAGCAAACCATCTTGGTACGGGTTAAAATGAGCGAGACTCAAGTTTTTTGTTGTGGGCGTGCAACACTGGTCTTGTTATACATTAGACAGACAATTCCTTAGGAAGTGTATCTAATTATTATTAAAGAAGCAGACTAACAATTACTAAGTTATAAATCCTTCCAAACTTTCATCAGACATTTACTATGGTTAAAATTTCCTAAATATTAATAACGTACATACTACTAATAACATAATAATAAAAATAATAATTCAAATTACTTATTTATTATTTTGTACGCCAAATTTTCTAAATGTAGTCTTTTTTATTTATTCCTCTAGCTTATGACTATTTGAGAAAACATCTGATAGATAAATACAATTTTATAATATTTACATTATAAAACACATTTTATCTATTTATTTATTTCATTGTTATTTTTTGTTTGGTAGTTATTATTGTTTTTTTTTTTACTTTGTTAGCAAACACAAAAAGTATGTAAATTCAAAACCAAAATATTATCAGGCCTAAATACATACGGTGACAATACGAGTGTATCAATATTCATATTATATTAATTATTTATATTATCCATACCATATTGTTTATAATATTACATTTATTATAATAATATAATTTATATAACAAATTTATTTTATTTATTTATTTAAAGAATATAAAAATGAACAATAATTTGGCCCCGCAGGTGTCTAATAATTACGCAAAAAATTCCTATTTCCTAGAGTTGAGTAAAGTTTAGTAGTGATTTCATATAAAATAATATCAATAATATAATATTAATAACAATATCCACACAAAAGCCATAACGCTTACTCTACAAATGCTAAATACATCACGCGTTATACTACCTATCACTACTCAACTTACTTATGGCTTAGAGAGCAGACGTAACAAGTTTTAATTGTTGCAACTTTAAACTGTTTTTAATTAGTTCCTTTTTGTTGATGTTGTATTGTTATTAATATGTTGTTTTTTATTATTTATTATGGCTAAACTTACATTTTTCATCTTTGCTATATACTTATTTACTACGTTATTAAATTTTTTTAAATTATTTTTTACTGTGTTTTTATTATTTGTTAGTGATTATTTAACTTTAATCAATTGTTCAAGTTTAATATTTTCTTGCTGGCCATTTATTATTCAGTTATTACTGTAATTCCATTATTGATATTTGTTTTATTCATAGTCACAATTACTTTCAACCAGCCACAAACTTCTATCATTATGTAAATTGGTGTATTGCTGTTGAAATATAATAAATAAAAAATCCGTCTACACATATAAAGGGGAAATAATCCTCGCAAGAGTCTTAGTAATAAATAAAAAAAAAAAAAAAAAAATAAATAAAATAAAGTAGCTTTATCAATAATCATATCTACAATATAGAAAAGCAACTTATTGTAATGAGGTGCCTTCAGCAAAAATGAAGCAATTTACGCAGTACACGTCTGTACCTGAATCACATTTTAACGCCGTTGTATATTTGAGGTAACTTTACACGCAATCAAATTAAAAATTAATTATTTCAACACTTTTTGTATTAGCTATTAGTAATGGCGTCCTAATTTAATTTGTAGCATTCACAAATGTATTAGCTAATAATCCATGTTTGAAAGTAAAAATGAGTCATTTTTATGACCATAGCAAGTTCATGTTAATTTTTTCAAAATACAACTAAGACGAAGACATAATAATAAAGCATAAACTCACATCATTTGAAATACGGATTTCAGTGAAAATATATAGAAACCTATTCAATACAAACTAAATTAGTTTTAATTATAAAACTAGGAGATAGCCCTACACACCTCGCGTGCTAATTCCGTTAAACGCTACGCTCATGACTCCTCGGCCTTTGATTTCGTATTTTGACTTCTTAGTAGGATAAGTGTACTAATAAAAACAATAGATAAATTTTCAATATATTTAACATTTTGTTCGATTTATTATATTCTTTTGGTTGAACTATTGCCAGTATTATCCTTACGGGAAAAAAGGAATCTCTTTGGGAATGTTTTTATTCTTTAAGATCGGGATTTAAAAAAAAACATATTTCTCAGTGGTACTTTGTGATACAAAATTTGCATTCTCTCAAACTTTCAGGCAAGTCGAGATAAATGAGAAATCTCGTGATGAGTTAGTGAGTCAATATTTAAAGTTACATTTTACTAAAATTACAGATTTAGAAAAGGCATTTCTCTCGTCAAACTATGCGATTGTGTAGGACTGAAATAACTTAAAAGTAGATCATAAACTTTATTATTCCAATGAAATATTAAAACGGAACGAAGTTAATTTTACTCTACCCATTGTATTTGGGGGAATGTTTAAATTTCTAACAATTGCAAAGGGAAAGATGTTTAAGATAATTATTTATTACACTAAACGATTATTATAGCCTAATAACATTGAACTGTATAGAAACGTTCGCCTGTTAGTTAGCCAATGCTATTATTTTATTATTATTTACTAGCCACAGCGTATCCAGTCTCACCACAGGGAGGTAGGAAAACATGAGACCACTTACAAAGTAGCAACTGTATATTACTTTATTTAAGATAAAATCCCGTAATTAGTCAAACTTTATTTTTCTAATAACTTAAGTAACAAATAACGACTAATATTCAATACCAGACTAAGCCATAGTAAAGCGTGGCTCACTTTAGCTAGTATTCTATAGTTATTGAAGATAATATAGAAGTTTTCATTATAGGATATTAAATGATATATTTACAAATTTATTTTTATTCCAACAATATTTTAGTACAGTATATTCAGATGGTTTTGAAGTATCTTCTCTTCTGAATATAGTCAATCGTATTACCAGCAAATAAAACCATGTTAACTCAATCCTTACAGTTTGTATAAAAGTCTCTTTAATTTAATTTTTAACGATGTATGAAGATCATTTACAAATATATTAGTGGAGTGTTAGGTTAAAGTCGTTTGTAAATTTGTAACCAGTCCTTATGGGAAGGCTTAAATTTTGTAAAACTACTCACATCAATAAGGCTACTTAAAATAGTCACGTTAGAAATAATCATTTTTCAATCAGTTAAATGGAGCATGTTAAAGGGCAATGCATTCTACCCCTATAATCCTCGTAACACACAGATTGGTTGCTCATCCTCCGAACGATATTTCCAATTATAAAATCTTGTTCCATGAATTCAACAACTCGATCAATTTACTGCTGATTTCACCACAAAGTGTTGTTTTAATAATTTATGGCAATAATTCTTGGACCGTAAAAATAGTATTAACAATTCTAGTGATTTGCCAGGTGCATTATATACGCGTAGACGTGCGATTTTGCAGTTTTGTCAAACACTTTTTGTTTAACCATTTCCATTTAAGTTTGTTTTGAAGCTATTTATAATAAAATAATGTAACTAAGAAAAAACTAAAAAAATAAATAAATAAAAACAGACAATTTCTGGGAATTGTCTATCTATGTTTCACCATTTGTAATCTATGTTTCTATAGTTGTAAGACATTGGGGAATGGGGTCTTTTGGATTAACCGTCAATTGGATCATATCATTAAATCATCATCATCATCATCATCATCATCATCATCATCATCATCATCATCATCATCATCATCATCATCATCATCATCATCATCATCATCATCATCATCATCATCATTAAATGAAGATAAAACTAATAATATCCGACCATTAAACTGATTTTAAAATGTACATTATTGATTAACATTCCATCAACAACATTACATTACATAAAAAAATTAACAGTTCAGTTCAGAAATATACGCCTGGTGAGTTTAAAGATAGTAAATTGGCACATATAATGCCAACCATAAATGAAATAAGGTTCTCAAAATGAAGTTGGCAAGAGCAGATTGATAACTGCTTCGAATAGATTTTTTCAGCTTTTCATTAAGAGTTTGTTCCTTGATTGCTTTCCATAGGCTTCGGTAAGCTTCTCTTTCACCTCCAAGAAACTTTCATAAGCCAACCCCTCACACACTGTTAGGAGGGAAGAAGATTTGATGAGTTTTCTTGGAGTAAACCTTGTTAAGATGGAGAACATAATGTTGGGGTCTTTATATATATATTTGTAAATTCAAAATTCATTTAAAAAGTACTGTTGAAAAAAATAAAACTTACTAATCATAGAAATATTAGATATATTGTTATAAATTACACGTGTTTTCATTCTGTACTTTAAGCGTATTAAATAGATTACTGATGAAAAATTTATATTAGAAAATAATTTATATAACAATTGGTGAGAAGTCGTTTGAATATAAAATCTAGCATGAACACCGCATATAAATTAGTTTTTTCTGTACCTAGACTTATATGACATTAGAGAAGAGGACATCAGAAAGTTATAATTGATAACGTAACCTTAATGAGGGTTATGAAACTAATATAATTTTAATACTCTTAGATATTCTTTTTTATTATTTTGTCAGTTAACATTTTAAGCACCACCTTTGGGTTGATGATAGGAGTGTTATGACTACTAAAACGAAGTGTAGTCTTAAAAAAACACTTGAAATTTATAATCATGAACTATCCAACAAAAAAAAATTTCAAATAGCATGTACGATTGATGTACATAACCAAACATTAATTAACATTTAAAGAACTAAACTTTTATTTAAAGACAAGTATAAATTAAGAACAAAGCTATGATTTTAGTCTCACTCTTCTACATTATTATTATTCATTATTAATTTCTAAGACGCCGGTCGTAGAGGTGGGGGATGAATGAGAGTGATGAGTGTAGATGAACGAGTGTGGTCATTGTTACTATCTGAGTTCGACTTAACTAAGAAAGGACTATGTATTAATAGCGCAATAGCCGGGGCAACTATGAGACCGACAGCTTTACATGGGACCCGAACCACGTAGTATTGATATGATTTTTAACTAACTGACAAATCTAACACTCAGTTGTCTTCCCTACACAACACCTGAACCTAGACTAACATCCAACATGGACACCCCAGACTTCTCTAGTAGTGCCCAAGTCGATGGCAACCATTGAGCGGACGCCGTGTCAGTAATAAGAGGACCGAGCGTGGAACCTATCGCCTACAATCTCGCAAACACTTTTAACCCAAGTAGATTACAGTGGGTTACAGTATTGCGCCACCAGTGCCGTCTTAGAATAACACATCATTTACAACTTTGATTGAATAATTTTGAAAACCAATATTCCAGAGTTTTGAAAAGCACATGTCTATATGTTGTTTATGAAAACATTAAACATTAAAGATGGCAATTTATTACCTTTGTGAAAAAAATTGGTACTATTTAAGATT